>WKFP01013486.1:0-60277 GCA_011057875.1 Pterocles orientalis | reverse complement strand
TTTTTGAGTTCCTTCATAATACGTATAAAGGCTGACTTTGACCAGTCTGTTTTGCTCATATAAATTTGTGGACCACATCTATGCTTTAATTCTCCTTATGTAACTGCATCTAATTCAGTTTAAGCACTATTTACCTGAAAGCATAAGGTGAGCATTATTGCCTGTATTGTTTTAAGTGCTAATGGTAATAGAAGCTGAAGTGTATTTTTATGAGGGAAGTATCTTGGACAACTAAAATAAAATGGCATCATCTCTTTAGATCTTCAGCACTCCTGTCTACCATACGTAACTCACACTCAGGAATCAGGATGCCTTAAGGCAGATGCAACAGGTGCTCTTCAGAAACATATATTGATTCTCTGGAGGTCATAAATCACAGCAAAACAAAATCTCTCAGATCCATGTAGGCTGACTGTTTATTAGCACCATAGTGATACAATTGAACCGAAGAGCTTTTACTCTGAGTTTACCTTTTGATTAGAGACAATTCTGTGAATCGCAGTAAGCTGTCTCTGATGCTTGTCCCTGCAGTTAGCAATCATTAATGTTATTGTGATCTTCTCTCTTCAACTTTTGAGATTTTTTCCTTCAGCTTTTTTCACTGCCATCTGTACTTATTATAAGACTGGCTTTTTCAAGGAAGCAGGAGAAAAATCCACAAATGACTCAAAACTATTTCTGTCTTTGAAATTCTGGATAGAAACTCATGTGCTTGTCACAGAGTGTGCTATATATACAGTGCATTTGGAGCAATCTAGGCTTGCTGCATGTGTGCAGACTGACTGTATCACATATGCACAGAGTACTGATGTTTCCCAGAAGCAGCACACTCCCTATGCCTGTGCTGCAAAGTTAATCAGTACGTGCATAGTGAACACGTCTGGAAATTTTGGACATCCCATCTAGGGGCACAACCTTCTCCAGTTCCCAGGCAGAGAAAATTTCTCGGCAAGAAAGGGAGGACAAGTCTGAGGAAATACAGATGTATTCTGGCTCTAGTTAAGATTGAAATGATAACTGAAATACCCCAAACCTACCAGGGTCAGTGTTTAGCTACTTTTTCCTTCTTTGGAAGAGAGAGAAAAATCCCTATATTTAAAAAAAAATGTTAGAGTAAATTCTCTTCACTAGACTATTTCCATTTTTTCTGACAAAAAAATTCTGAGTACTTTTACACTTCTCTGTCCCTACTGTTTCCCAGTGATGCACTTCTCTCATCCTATGTCTTTTTAGAGTATTTATCAAGTGTCTTTGTCATAGTATTTTTGAAATTATTTCAGGTTGTTATTTGCTTATTATTTAAACGACTTGTTAAAAAGTTCTATTTTATACTCCTTTGCTTAAAGATTTTTCTCATTCTGTTTCTTTCAGGCAAGTGGAAGAGAGGATTTTACATTATTTCAGAATGATTAGTTAATCTAGATTATCTTTAAGGATATTCCAGCAGCTGATCTGTCAAAGTCTAAACTCGCTGATACATTTGAAGAAACTCTTATTAACTTCAGTAGATTTAATTTGGGGTTTCTAACTCATGCCACTACATCATGTGTCATAGAATCATAGAATCATTAAGGTTGGAAAAGACCTCAAGGATCACCAAGTCCAACCGTCAACCCACACCACCTAACTCACTAAACCATATCCCTAAGCACCACGTCTATATGTTTCTTGAACACCTCCAGGGATGGTGACTCCACCACTTCCCTGGGCAGCCCATTCCAACGCCTGATCACTCTTTTGGTGAATAAATTTGTTCTAATATCCAGCCTAAACCTCCCCTGGCACAACTTGAGGCCATTTGCTCTTGTCCTATCACTAGTTACTTTAGAGAAGAGGCCAGCACCCACCTCACTACACCCTCTTTTTAGGTAGTTGTAGAGAGTGATAAGGTCTCCTCTCAGCCTCCTCTTCTTTAGACTAAACAACCTGTTTGTATTCAGAAAATTATTACACCTGCTTGCTAACTTCTGAGCAATTGGTTCTTTGCAAACCTACCACAGCCAGCTAAGCAGCTGACTAGAGCCAAAGATGCATTGTGGAAACTTGCTGTTAGTCATTTTTGAACACCTTCCTTCTCTAAACAGAACTTCTGTGTTCTCCTCTATGCTCTCTCAAACTATGTCTGGTATAGTTTAATAACAAAACAACATTTCAGAGTCCATACTTCTTTAAGAGAATTAAAGGAACAAATCTGGATTTTTTTTATTTTTTTTTCTTACGGAAGTGTTACAAGTAAGAATACTGGGATTTAGTGCTGTTTGACAGTCATACAAATATTCATAACCTTATGACACTCTTGAGAATTGCTTAAAAATTACAAGGTTATGCAATTTCTCATCTTGACCATGAAGTTTGCCACTTTATAGTTTGCTGAATCTATTAAGAAACAAATATTTCCTACTTCTGAAGTTGACTGTCTATCTGACAATCTACTGCTTTTCATTAGAGTTGTATGAACTTACTCCCAGTTAACCTTTTAGTAATAGGGCTATTTGTAAAAAGGATGAGGTCATATTGATTTAGCACTTGATCAAAAAATCAGTAATTTTTGAAGTCTGAGGTCTTTTTCCTCCAAAATTTTTACAAGACTGGGTTTTAAAATCTGTTCAAAATTCTTGTATTTCTCTTTGTCCTTAGATAATTTTCAGTCATAAACAGATGGAAAATGTCAGCCAATTAGATGATATCTGTCGATAGGCAAGTCTTTACAGAGATGAAGCTGTACTTAAATCAGTACATCTCATCTTCAAGTAAACCATTCTTTTCTCTCTCCTCCTGCAGAGCTCCTGAAAGGATAGAATAGGAATAGGATCAACTCTCTTTTTCTCGTGCTCCTTCTCTTAGTTCTGCTGCTACACCGTGTATTGGCATTTGGAGATCACTTTGTGCCATTCTGTTTAGGGAAGGAACTCGGCATTGCTGCTTCTTATTTCTTCCCAGTTACCTTTCTGTCAGATCTGACAAGGCAAAACATCATCATGACAAGTTTTTAAAACTGGAAAACATCTTCTACATATTAAACTCCTCTAAAACCTACAAGGACACAAAGAAAAAAGCAGAACTCTCTTTTTTGAATATATCAAAGAAATAAGAGATTCTTCCCCACACTTGATGGAGGTGTTAAAAGGTACCTTCTATCTTCTTTTCCCTTATCTTCATGCTAGAGTAGGCTCGATAGTCTTTGCCACTCACTGTTTTAATTCGATGAGTGACTAATTCAGTTCATCTAGTGACTCTGTAGGAGATGTTGTGTAGTATTCTTTAAAGTGTATGGTATGTATGAAAAAGTATTATTTTTTGAATGCAAGCAGAATCAGTCAACAGACATATATATTTTAAATATTTTCTTAATAAATTTGCGTTATTCCTATAGCTATCATGCCTCTTGCCATCACAAAATATTTTCAAACTTCCAACTTTGGACATTTTGATTCCAAGAAGAAGAGTTTTCCATTATTTAAATACCCATACAATGTTTTGTTAACTTTTCTGTCTTCACATCTGCAATAACTCTAACTTCTCAAACTACTTATACAGATTTGTCTGTGTAGTGAGATGAAAACATTTGTGTTAGAAAATATTAGACATATCAACTGAAGTCTCTCTTGAATAAATTTCTTAACTGAGTCTTTCTATTCATATATAATATCTCTAAAGTCTACAGGGACATCTTAGTACATATTATGCAGATGACTGTTATTTATGGAATGGGATCACTTATTCCCCAGGTGGCTGTAAAACTGCAATCTCACTTTGACAAGATACAAATTGGTTTAGAGAAAACAAATTATTCGGAAGTCTTTAGAAACCAAAGTGAGGTTGCTGGAGCATAGTAACATGATCACTAAATCTAGGAGATGATGGTTTAATCATTCAAGACCAGAAAAACTTGTTTTGAATAATGCTTGTTGACTTCAAGTCACCATCTTTTTGATTTTGTCCCTGAACCTGAACAGATTTAACATATGGACAGGAAAGTCCAACAGCTACCAGAAGAGAAACTAATAGGTTTAATTTAGTCTCATTCAAGCTTTGTGTTAAAAAAGATAATCCTCCAGCCATTAGTGACCTTCTCTAATGAAGAAAGAAGGATGAAGGGAAAGAAAGAGACACAATATGTTGCAGAAAATAAACACAAACTTTAAAATAATTATTTGATATGCACGTGAAGTTACAAACTGGTATGTCGCCTATTAAGCAACACTTATTAATCCATATAGTAACGCTTCTTTTTTTTTTTCTCTTACTGCTTCAACACTATGTAACAACTGCCACTGACCAGAGATATGAAATTTTGGTGAACATATGTTCAAATTTTTAAAGAAGTCTTGACTGACTTTGCAATTCTCATGAGTGACAGTGAGTAAAGACGGACCTTTGAGAAAGCATCCCATGACACATGTATTTCTCTAAAAATGACAGTCTATGACAACTGAGCAGACATGATCTACACCATGCGTTTCCTTCAATATTTTTTTTTAAGGTGGTTTTTCTTGTTTATGTGGATTTAGGGCATCTGTCACTTGTAAATTGCTTGTAATACTATCTTAATTGCACCAAGGAATTTTGAAGTTTGGGGTTTACTTTTTTTTTCCTTTCACAAACACATCTCAAGATATCTGCTTCCTGATGTCTTCCATCCCAAAATATTCTACTTTCTTTCCCTTATTTATCTTTTAGCTATCTGGCATGTTCTGCATTCCAATTTAACAGTATTTCCCAACTCAAAATATAGGCCTTCATTAGACAGAATTAAATCCCATGTGCAGTATGATAATGTTATAATTCAGGGTGAATGATTCAGGTTGGAAGGGACTGTAGGAGGTCTCTAGTCCAACCTCCTACTCAAAGTGGGATCAGCTACGGGATCAGACCAGGTTTCACAAGATATTTTACAGATGGGTCTTGAAAAGTTAGCTACTAGGATGGAGCCCAAGTTCCTACTTCTTTACCATCCTTTCTCCTTCTATTCAATAGAAATTTTGTTGTTTCAATTTATGCTGATTTCTTCTTTCACCACATGTGAAGCATCTGGCTCAATCTCTCAATAATGGCCTCCCCTTAGGCAGCAGGGTGGCTGTGAGGTACCCCCAGAGCCTTCCTCTGCCACAGGCTGGACAAGCCCTGTTTCCCCAGACTCTCGTCATGGGGTTATCAGTCGCTTCAGTCCCAGTTTAGTGGCCTCTGATGGACTCGATGAAGTTTGTCCTGTCCTTACAAAACTGGATGGACACAGTACTATAGCTGTGACCTATCACTGCCTTCAAACTACATGGCAGGGCTCACTATTGGCTTATGTCTGACTTGCAGTCTGGCAGGGCCACCAGAGTCTTTCCCCAGAGTTGTTCTTCAGTCTGTTAATCCCAGTCTGTAACACTGCAAGAAGTTATTCCTTCTAGGGTGCAGACTTTGTCTTCAAGTAAGAAATGCACAAGAGTTATATAAGAAGTAACAGCAGCAATAAACAATGCTGGTGGTGTGGTTTGAATCTGTCAGTCATCCTTTTACCAATTTTGAAAATGTCATGCCATTTTAGGAATACTATGGAAGCCATACTGAACTCTCAGAATTTATTCACCATCCCACACTGATGCTAAATCATCAAGAAATCATAAAATCCACTGTCCTTCCTACTGCTTAAAGTTCTTAATTAATTTATCAGTGTTTTAAATCCAAGTAGTAAGGCCATAATAGAGCTCATTCTTTTGGGTCCTGGTTTTCTCCTCGTTCTCTTGTTTAGCACCTTAAAAATTCACACTTTTACCACTTCCAAAATATCCATAAAAGTTTCAGCCATAGAGAAATAAGGGAAAAAGGTCTCCAACTAATGTTCCTTTAAAGGCAACACTTGTAAATGTGAATTTGGCAGATTTTAAAAATGTTTTTGAGTTCTGCAGCTACAGAGATTATTTATGCATGGGATCACAGAAAGTTCATTCATCCAAACAGGAAAATTGAATATTAATCTGGAGATTTTTTTAATTTAATAACAGTTAAATGCTTCATTACAATCTTGTAAGTACAGAGATTATATCCACTGAGCTTTATATAGCACTAGACCACCCAAGAATCTTCCATAATATCTCCTATAAATATGGTCCAATATGATAAAAGTCAGTTTTCAGTACTTGGTCAGAGTGCAGAGTGTGCCAGGCAACACTATGAAATTACGAACCTTGTAACATTGAGAACAAATATATTCTCCCTTTGTCAACAAAAGTCATTTAGGTATTGATGGATCCCAGTTGCTGTATTTCCCGTCACATTAAGCTAAGATACATACAGCTCAAAATTGATGACTAGAATTTAAGTAATTTGTTTTAAGCAGCTAAGTAACCACTGTCACATTTTGGCTTTATTTCAGTGACAATGATTTATAAATATAAAGCTGAAACTTGTGTTTTGTTAGCAGATCAGTCCTAAATTATTGTCCAAAGTTTAATTTCACAAAGTTAGGTGGTAATAATACTGCATTCCTGACTTTCTGGTTAGGGAACAAGGAAAAGAAAAAAAAAAGAAAAAAAAAATTTAAAGGTGTTATTTTTAACACTTGTTTCAGGTTATTTCAAGAGACAGTAGAAATAGTCCATATTATTATTATTATTGTTATTGTTATTATTATCATTGTCATTGTCATTACATTTTATTTTTAATAAACATCTGTTTGTTCTTTGTGTAATGTTGGTCAGAATGTATTGCTAGTACCTCTGTTTTGGTAATACATTTTGAAGCCTTGTGCCAACCATTTCTTGGAAAGTGTTTTGAGAGTAGAATTTTGTTCCTTTTTTAAACTGACTTTAAATTACTATAAAAAGTAGAATAGTTTCATCATCCCATAGTTACCAGCGATCTTATGAGGCTGTTAAAAGAAAAAAAAAATCTGCTTATGGGCATCAAAGTACATGCACAATAAAAACTTTTTCCAATTCTAGAATTTGAATTTTGACTAATACCAGGACTTGACCCTGTGTCCTGCATCTCGGGTCTGGTCTCAAGTCAGGGCCACATCTTTGTAAAAGAAAATATTGTCTAGACAACGAGTGGTGGAAAATTCTTTAGTTTTCCAGTTAACTATGTCTAGAAGAAATAATCGCCGACAACTACTTAAGGTACTTGGCACTGGTAGACAAAGTAATTTATATTTTATTAAAGTCTTCCATGTCCCAGTGCAATAAACTTTGCCAATAATTTATTTAGTTGAAATATTCTTTTGGGATACAAACTTTCCCTGTTTGCCTATGTCTCATGTAATGTCTGAGGAATAAGCAAATAGCATATGGTGAAGCCGGTTGTTTCAGGGTTGAGAATAGCTTTATACACACACCCTTCCTCAAAAAAAACCCAACAAACTAAAACCAGTGAAAGGAACATGTGTCCAAGAAAAGAAGTCAGAAAAAAGTCAATCAACTGGACAAAATGGTGCCATGGTTAACAAAAATTCAAAGAAGGGCTGCTCTTATATAGTGTTAGGACAAGCAAGACATCAGAAATCCCTGCCCAAAAAAACAAGATAGTGTATTTAATTGTGTTTTTATTTAAGTGCTCAATACTTTCAGCTCGTATGACAGAATATTCTTTGTAGTTATTTTTATAGAGTTTTTTAAAGGGTTTTTTTCATATTTAGGGACATGAGTCAAGAGAAAACCCATCACTTTAATTTAAAAAATATGACCATATAGTAATACTAAAAGATGGACAGATATAGAACTGAAATTCCTGCCTGCCCTTAATAATGAATGTGATCAAGAAACATTTTTTTATGAAGTTGACTGAAATTAATGAAACACGAAATACAGTAATTGGAGGTATATGTTTGTAGGTTGTTTTTTTTTTTTTTTCCTGTGAAATCTCACATGGAGTTGGTGTTTCTGTCAAGGTGAACAAATGTCTCTTCATTCTTCCTGCACTATTTAGAAAAGTATGCAGATTTCTTAATCCACATAAAAAGATGAAATTCATGCCCACAGCATAAAACTTCTAAAACCTTTTACATTGTTTATATTTGTATTTATGAATCACTAAACTGCAAGAAAAACTATACAAAAAGACAGTCATTTTTAGTAAGCTACCAGTTGATCTATATTTTCTTAGCTAGTGGATAGAGCACCTTGATCCCTTTGGGGAAGGAAATGCATAACTACTATTTAACAAAAAACAAAACAAAACAAAACTTGACTCTGAGGACAAGCGTGAATGCAATACTCACTATATGAATTTCTTATGCTGCAGAAGTCAAAATGTCTTCAGCTTAATAAATTTCATGTTCTTTTATGTTAGAGAACATGCAATAACCATTAAATTTGACATTGAAGTCAACTACACATTTAAACAAAAAAGCTTAAAAAAGTTAGCAGAAGAAGACAGGTGAATAAGATAAGAAAGTCACTGTGCTACAGTCTGCGTGAGAAGGTAGATTGTAGGGGATTTTGCTTTCTTATAATGAATGGTAAAAAGAAGGGAAGATAATGGGTAGAGAATACTGTTGTGATTAAAATGTCTTAAATTTGTCTTAGGTCTTTCAAAGATTTATTTCTTTGCTTATAAATAGAATTAATTCTGATAAATCTGCCTTTGTTATTCAGAATGAAGACTGAATAACATTCAAAACCATTAGGTCAAGTTAGGAATTTATATTAGTTCTTCTTTTCAGAATTTTTATTGAAATATCCGGAGAACTTCTGAGGTGTTTGAAGTAATTGCAATTAAAAATGCATGCATGAATAGAAGGTGTTGATTGGGTCATTAGATATATTTATGAAAGTTATTTGCCAATTGTTGGTCTTTCAACTATTACCTCATCTGGAAAGTTGACATCACCACCCTCCCAACAAAGACACATCCTGTCTTTTGTAATTTTGGAAGAGCATCTGATCTGCAATTAACTTAACTGATTTTGAAAAATCAAGAGTCATTCAATGATGAAACATTCTACCATGACTTAAGGCTGAAAGATTACTCACTGTGAGAGAACTACATAGACTGGTTATCCAGAACAGTTGGAACTGCTAACTGCTAGAGGACCATGCATTCAATTTTCAAGGAGGAATCTACAGATCACTGCCTGTTGGACATCTCCAAATTCTGTTCCACCAGGAAAGAAACTGCTTTGAGAAAACCAGTAGCATGCTCAAGTGTGTATTACAAGATTCCAAGTGCAAACTGAAAAGAAACCCTGCAGCATCCTAAGAAACTAATGATTCCTCTGTGCAAGTCCACAAATGAGGAAGTAAATGTGCCTTAGAGCTGTACTCTGTATATCGCTGTGCTTAGACATTCACTTTGGAACATGGTCTCTGTTCGTGTGCTCGTGCTCTTTGTTCATATAGCTCTTCAATACAGGAGCATACTGGAATACTTAAACTTCTGATTCCTAAATATGTGAGCCAGTTGTTAGTTCAGGTAATCTTGATTCTTCTTATGTTCTCTTTCTTACATTTTATGGATTTTAAGTTTTGGGGCAGTGTGGATTTTATTTCGACAGATGGAATAGAGATGCCCTCCTTCTTCTGCAGGCAAACATTCTTTATTGTTGAAAGGTACACGGGCTATCACACCTGAAAGGAAAAAGCAAGACTTAAGTCCTCAAAAAGAGTACCGATTCCTTATTTCTTCAAGGATGGGTTTGTTTTAAATCCTTTATGTATATTATATATATATATATTTATGTATATATATAATGTATATTATGTATATAATGTATATATATTTTATATATATGCATGCTGAAGGCAATATTTCTTGCTGGCTCTCTGTTTGCAGCTTCTTTTCCATCCTAAAGTTTCCTTGGTTTAGTTTGAACTGTAATTTGGAGGCACTTAAGTGTCTTTATTAATTTTAGGAAGAATAATCTCTAACAGGGAAGCATGTGAAAAATAACAACCACTTCCTTTATAGGTTATGGCTCTTCTTCATGCTTATTTTGAATCTATAGAGCTAGATGGTTCTCTGTGTTACTTAAAATCTCATGATGACATCAACCAAAACAAGAGCAAAAGAAGAAGGATCTATATTTAAGAAGGCTCTTATTCTCAGCAGTCAGTTTATTATCTTAAAAAAAAAATAATTGTTTTCTAGCTTGTCAAAGGTGTTAATTACAAACTGTATATTTAAATTATTATTGGCACACAGTGTGGTACATCTGGTAGAAAAAAGATGATATCATTCTTAGCCATATCTGTAGCACAATTTTTTTCCATAATTACTCTGTCATTAATCTGATTAGCTAAAGAGATGGTGTTCATACCAATAAAAAGGAATCTCTGTTGCTACCCTGGGAAAGCTGTTTTTTCCTTTACATGATCCTTTTTACTTAATATCAACACTAGCACTAAATTTAGTTGCATGCCACTTAAATATGTGTAACCAGCTATGAATGTATTTTTATAGTATGGTGCATGAAAGTTTTTCCTTTTCTTGAGCTATAGGTGTTAATTGGTATCTTTGTATCTTGTTAATTAAGTTCTAGCAACACCTTTTCCTTCTTCCTTGCTCTGAATTTAATGAGTTCTCTTGTTGTATTAATTTATGAGATAATTAGATCAAATGCACCAAAAAAAGTTTTTAGAGGAGCTTTGAACAAATGGGTTTAAAAGATTTTAGAGAGACAACATACAGTACACAAATAATCAATACCATATGCTGTTCATGAAGAAATTTACTATATTAACATACAAATGTTTCTAAATTTGCAAGTGTATATTTCACCTTCAAACAATGTTAGACTGATGTGTTAAACTATCCATTGGTTCTATGAAAAAAGTAGCACGTAACTAAAATCACCTTAAAAAGAACAGCACGTCTTTCAGACTCACAGGAATATAGGATTGGAAGTGCTTGATATGTTGTCTAGTCCATTCCCTGACACAGGGTAGGATCAACTATACTGTGTCATCCAAGACAGATTTTTTTCAAGTCACTTTTAAAGAGCTCTGATTATGGAGATTTCAAGGCCAATACTTCCGAGGAGGTTTGTTCAGCTTGGAGAAGAAAAGGCTGACAGGGTGACCTTGACGTGCTCTACAGCTTCCTCAAAGTGAGCAGCTGAAGGGGAGGTGCTGGTCTCTGGTGACGAGCAAGAGAGCATAAGGAACTGGGATGAAGCTGCTTGAAGGGTAGTTCAGATTGGACATCAGCAAAAGGCTCTTCACAAAGAGGGTGATTGGTCACTGGGACAGGCTCCCCAGGGAAGTGGTTACAGCACCAACCCTGTCAGAGGCCAAGGAGTGTCTAGATGACACTCTTAGTCATTAAGCTGTTCTGATGAAGACTGATGGAAAATTAAAATTAAACAGGCTGTGTCTTTTGTCTATCAGAAATAAAATATATCAGCAATTCATCTCTCAGTTAATACTGATACATTTACAAAAAGCTAGTTTTTATCTAAGTGTTATTAGCACTTTGTTTGATGTCTTGAAGTTTTTGTTGTTTTTTTTTCCTCCTCCTGCTTTTCTGTATTTTTTTAGACACTAGTAGTCTGACCTTGTTTCTGCCTTATGTATATTTTCTTCTTTTTCAGTCAATGAAGAGTTCATTATTTGATCAGCAGGTATTTGCACATTATTTCTTTTTGGGGAGTATATGTGCTTTTGCTACTAATAATGTATTTTTGAGGTTTCTTAATGTCTGTTGCCCTGCAATTCTGTGGTGCTCTGTAAAACTGTCTTCTCAGAATTTTTTTAATTCTGAGGTTCAAATTTCTTAATGTTTTGAGGATATATTTGTATTTCACATTCATTCTCTTAACATGTCTTATTCTCATTTAGCTATTCACCAACAGTTAGAATTGTTCCTTTCTAATTGCTTTAATGTTCTGTATGTATTAAAAAAACCAGAAACATGTCCTCTAACTAAATCAGTCATTCAAAGAATTTGCTGGGTCAAGAATTGTCTGTGTGCTGTATTCAGAAATCCCTCAGGAATGAATAGTCACAATCTCTTGCAAGCTTTTGATGACTGTTAGTTATTCATAATGACAGTAGCTGCTCTTATGGTGAGGATGCTTATATTCTTTCCACGTTAGTCATTATCCATGAGCCTCGAAGAGGTCTGTCTTCCTCTGCATTCAGAACAACTATGCAGAAGCATATTACACCTTTCATAGGTCTTCTCCTGTTATCTCTCACTGTTTTTTCTGAAAATGTTATGCTATATTTTATTGCTATTCTTTTATTTATCCCATCAATGTATTTTAATGCCAGAAAAAAAAATGTTTGTACCTTAAGGGTTTAGCTCCAGACTAGCTCCAAAGCCTTTTCCTTCTGTTTTTCACCTTATGAATCATTGATCAGACATCATGATGAATGTGTTGATTTGAATGGGAATTTTCAACTGAAATTTAAAATTGGAAAAACCATATTATTAGTGCAAATGTATGAGATGCAAGATGAAGCAGAATCTGCTTTATAGTTTCCCCTGATAGCAATGCCTAATAGACTTCCTCAGCATATCTCTGATAGCCTTAGATAAGTACCTCAGACACGGGTTTTATGAGCTTGTAGTTACGATACTCATGTTTTGTCTCAGTTCACCTTAAAATAAAGTGTATGACTATATTCACGGGCTGACTCAGATTGTTTCTCTTTAGGACTGAGTATCAAATACTCTTCAAGTCATATTGTTCAGACATAGTCATCTACTGTTCAGCCTCAGTGACGGGTTCCCAGTCACTGCCCTCCCTATTTTCCATTTCTTCCTATAATCTCTAAGCATGAACATACAATATTCAAGTCTTGATTCAAAACAGCTTTTCTGTGTAGAACTCATATTCAGTCTCAAGACAGGAGGGTAATTAAGAACTGAAACTGAGGGGGGTTTTTTATAGAATGTGTAGTTCATACATCTTCTGTTCACTCAGGATGCTCCTTCTCTGGATTCCTTGTCCAAGTGGATTAACTTTATGAATCATGATCTACTATAATATTGGTTGGCTGTACTCAGCAGCCTTACTTTGGGCAAAGAGATTCTTTTCTGTTCCACTTGTTGGCTTCACTTTAGAGTCTGTTCAAAAGGAAACAAAATTTAAAAAAGACAAAAATAAAAAAGTAAAACAAAAAAAATTGTTTCTGTGTCGGTGTGAACTCTTCCAGATTCCAAAGGGGAATAAACCCCTGCATAAAACAGACCAACAAAAGATCGTGTCTGAGCACTAAACAAATAAACATAATGCTATAGTTCACTCTCTATCACATAGAATTGATATGTAATGTGTCTACATGTTATAAGGTGTTTAGAAAATATTTGAAATAATATGTCCAGCTTCCAAAGGTTCAAAGAAATGAAGCAATGCATAGGTATAGCAGCATATTTAACATTAATTATTTTCTTACACCATTAAACATAACGATTTATCAAAATGCTTTATTTGTGATTGCACACTTAAAAAAAGAAAAAAGAAAATTAAAAGCTTATCAAGGTTGCATTAATTAAAACCCAGAAACTTGTAATAAGGCCTCTTGGAGAAAAATCTCTGCATAACATTGTTCTTGTCCTAGTCACTAAAAAAAAATAAATTTCAACTGGCTATCTCATAATGTCTGTTTTTTTTATGGCCTTGAGACCATTTCTCAGTGTTCTGTGCTATCACAGAGTATGATATTCTTCCTCATCAGTCTCTAAGGAAAGGCTGTATACAAGAGACCAAATTCTACTGAAGAGTTCAAATTTGCAAATGTGTTGATTGTCCAACCACACGAAACAGAAGGTTATAAGGGCTAGGTTCTGCTTGACTTGCCTTCAGTGAGCCACTCATTTAGATTTTTCCTTCTATAATCAAAAAAATGTGTAGAAATTGAATTAGTTCTGAGGCCATATCAAGTACGTTCAAAATGGGTAAGTGAACTGAAAAGTTGCTGAGCGGAGTCTGTAGACAACCTGACCATATAGTTCTCCTTTCCTTAGGAAACTAAGCAAAAATAGTAAATGTTGCTTTCTCCTCACACTCCTTAAAAATAATACTAGAAATTTATGCAGTGACAAGGAAGTGTAAAATAGTCTTTAAGGAATTAAGTTTATTATTTTACTTTATCTGCTACTGTTCATTACTTTCGCTTTTATTTGTTGATTTTTTGTTGATCTATAAACAAGCTTTTAGGGAGAAACCTCAGTCTGGAGGACTGAGGAACACACTGGCAAAAGGTTGTTCACTTTTCTTCTTTTATGAGGTTTTGCATCTCAGATCATCTCAATTTTTCACATTTCTTTGAATGTTACTTTTTTAGTGTCTTTACTGTCTATGCGGACAGTCATAGTACACTTCAATCTGCTCTAGATTACGTTCTGAATGTAGGAACTAGTCTACCTACTCTCTGGCTACTGGTTTATATTGTAACTGACATATCAGTAAGTTAAGTATAAAATTTACTTTCATGAAATCATAGAATGGTTTGGGTTGGAAAGGACATTAAAGATCATCAAGTTCCACCCCCCCTGTCGCTGGCAGGGACACCTTCCACTAGACCAGGTTGCTCAAAGCCTCATCCAGCCTGGCCTTGAACACCTCCAAGGATGGGGCATTCACAGCTCCTCTGGGCAACCTGTTCCAGTGCCTACCCCCCCTCACAGTGAAAAATTTCTTCCTAATGTCTAGTCTAAATCTACCCTCTTTTAGCTTATAACCGTTACTCCTTGTCCTCTTACTACACTCCCTGATGCAGAGTGCTTCCCCATCTCTCCTGTAGGCCTCCTCTAGGTACTGGAAGGTTTCTATTAGGTCTCCTCAGAGCCTTCTTTTCTTCAGACATGTTTCGTTGCAATTTCTTCCTCCAGCCTTCATGACTGACATGTGTTTGGTTTTAGGTTCAGATTTCTAATGCAAAATTTTTTAGCAGGAAGTAGTAGAAAAATTTTGGTTTAGTACTCAGGCTAAAAGTGCTACTGTTTTACTGATGTCCTCAGTAGTAATGCATTCTGAATCACAGTTTAAATGCAAAGAAAATGTTGAAAGTTAAGATACAGCTTCTTTTCTCTAAACTCTACTCTAGCTCCCTGGAGATAGATAGAAAGAAACTTAGTCATTTGTGGATGGGTTGAACTAATACCTGGAAATGTCTTTCAATCCTATTTTCTGTGTCATATGTTTGTTTTTTTGCTTATGGCTTCACCTTTGTGAAAAGGTTTATACGTTTTCCCTCAATCTGAAAACTATACCTATAACTATTCCCTTCCATGTATTTGCTTTCTACAGAGGAGACCATGATGCCGAGCTCTGAGACTCTTGTTTGAAGAGTTTCCGCAACTTTCTTCCTCTTCCTACTCTCTTTCCTTTCCTACACTCTGAGTCTTTCTGGTCTGATTAAGTCTCTGATTTATTCTAAGCTTCTTATTCTTAATATTTTAGTTAATGTGCAGATCAGGTCCTTTCCTTTGGTGTTCATGACTCCTATTTACCAGCTTCAGAAGGGGCCTTCAGAGAACTCAGTTTCCATTTTCTGCTGAAATTCTAAAGGGCTTTGTTCTTGGCTCATTTTCCCTCTTCTTTATGGGCAAATACAAATTTAACTGCTACAGCTTTATGCTAGCCTATCTATCTTCTCCAAATGGTAAAACTGCAGCCTCTCTGACATCTTGATGGGTCAGGCTCAGCAAGGATAAGGTTTAATTCCCCGTCATCTCACTGGTGCCCATTCTACACAGCCAATTGCCTGCTCTGCAGGAGACTGCCAACAGTAGAAAATGATCATATAATCTCCTAGGAAGGTGCTAGAGATGACAAATTCATCAGGCCTGAAACAGGTCCTGACAAAGTGATACTGGGATGCTTAATTCACCCAGCTCACAGTTTCTTTGTCAGCACCTTCACCCATTCTCCTGACTGCAGAAGTTTGACACATATATGCTGAAAGAAACAGGTTTGATTTATTGTTCTGCTTCAGCAGATTACATTATTACCTCTAACCTTCTAATTTTCCTATGTTATGTGAAAAAAAGTTAGGTTCTTTGAATCCTGGTTCAAAAATACCACTTTTCCTGTTCTTGAAAACTAATTATGTTTATCAAAGCCCTGAAGCATAATCAGCTTGACATGGTCAGTGCCATATGCCAGGTGTACCTAAATGCTGCAGAAATCTATACTACTTTATTTTTTGTTATTTTGACTCATCAAACACAAAGGCTGAGCTTTATTGTCCATGTTTGCTAAAGCATTGTCATGTTCTTTAGGTTGATGATGCTTTCTGTTGACTTCTAGCCACTCAAACATGGACAAACTATTTGATTTTAAAGTTATATGTCTCCCAAAGTGGCAGTCCGTATGAAATATTACGTTTATAGAGAGATACCTGAATGCATTAGATCTCTTTGGAGTCAGTCATTTATTAATAACATCCTGATAAGATAGCTAAACTTTTCGTGGCAGATAAGTTATAATTTGAAAACAGAAAAAATGTATATCTAAAATATACAAAAAAACCTACCTCACCACCTCCCCACAGCAAAAAAACCCAAACAACCAAACTGCACAAAACCAATTTCAGTCTACACTCAGGAATACCCCACTGAAATAAAAAGTAAGTTAAAAGGTTACCAATAGGGGCTTAAAGTGTTTTAATTTGTCTTTTTCATGTGGGTTTTTTTATTGTCATTATCTTTGTCATAGGACTGCAGAAATTTTGTACCATTTTCAGTTTTCATTAAAATACAAAGATTGCCTTGAGAATAGTTTAGTTTGCACAATTTTTCTCACTTAAGTGTTTTTTTCATGAAAACGGATTTATTCTGAGATGTTTTTTTGAAGATACTTTTCCACTATTTTGTAGGGAATTAGACCATGATAGGTTAGGCTTCAGAAATGCAAAATCTTATTCTAACAACAAAGACTGTCACAAGAACAAATACTGGTAGCTGAATGAATTCACTAACAGCACAACTGTATGAGAAGTTGGGAATAGAAAGTTGTATCACACTTATGTGGTAGATACCAATTATACTGGGAAATGTCCTAAAATTATTTTCTTCTTATTATATCTTAGGATAGTTTGAATGTGTCCTTAGATTTCTACAGGTTTTATTTTGTGGGGTTTTTTTTGTTGCAATATGAGTAAGTCCTGATTCTGCAATCATGTTCAATTTCAGGTGGTCTTGTAAACCTCCACAGGATTAACCATGTGAATGCATGTTGTTTGGTCTGGATCTGTATAAAATAATAATGTAAGGAATGGTTCTAGTGAGATTTTCATCTAAGTGATATGTTCATAGAAGCAGTATTACATCTAAAGTCACAGAATTTAAGGATTTTTACATGTATTTTCTATTTACACTAGTTATGTTACTCGATGGTGTAAATCGTGAGAGGAATGCCATTTGGGAGCAGAAAGTTTTCTTTATAGTTGTGTAACTGTATAAATAACTGCAGTTACTATTTAGAATTCAGTAATTTTTATGCTTCATATTTCCAGTAACTAGTACTATATAACATAATAAAAAGTTTTTGACACAGTCCCACATGACATCCTTGTCTCTAAGTTGCAGGGACATGGATTTGAGGCAAGGACCACTCGCTGGATAAGGAACTGGGTAGATGGCCGTGCTCAAAGAGTGACGGTCAATGGCTCAATGTCTAAGTGGAGACCAGTGACAAGTGGTGTTCCTCAGGGGTCGGTACTAGGACCAGTGTTGTTTAACATCTTTGTTGGAGACATGGACAGTGGGATGGAGTGCACCCTCAGCAAGTTTGCTGATGACACCAAGCTGTGTGGTGTGGTGGGCACGCTGGAGGGAAGGGATGCCATCCAGAGGGACCTTGACAGGCTTGAGAGGTGGGACAATGCAAACCTCATGAAATTTAACAAGGCCAAGTGCAAGGTCCTGCATGTGGGTCGAGGCAATCCCAAGCACAAATACAGGCCGGGCAGAGAATGGATAGAGAGCAGCTCTGAGGAGAAGGACTTGGGGGTATTGGTGGATGAGAAGCTCAACATGAGCCGGCAGTGTGCGCTTGCAGCCCAGAAAGCCAACCGTGTCCTGGGCTGCATCAAGAAAAGCATTAGCAGCAGGTCAAGGGAGGTGATTCTCCCCCTCTACTCTGCTCTTGTGAGACCCCACCTGGAGTGCTGTGTTCAGATGTGGGGCCCCCAACATAAAAAAGACGTGGACCTGTTGGAGAGAGTCCAGAGGAGAGCCACAAAATTAATCAAAGGGCTAGAGCATCTCCCCTGTGAGGACAGGATGAAAGAGTTGGGATTGTTCAGCCTGGAGAAGAGAAGGCTCCGAGGAGACTTAATAGCAGCCTTCCAGTACCTGAAGGGGGCCTACAGGAGAGATGGGGAGGCACTCTGCATCAGGGAGTGCAGTGGGAGAACAAGGGGTAATGGGTATAAGTTAAAAGAGGGTAGATTTAGACCAGACATTAGGAAGAAATTTTTCACTGTGAGGGTGGTGAGACACTGGAACAGGTTGCCCAGGGAGGTTGTGGATGCGCCATCCCTGAAGGTGTTCAAGGCCAGGCTGGATGAGGCTTTGAGCAACCTGGTCTAGTGGAGGGTGTCCCTGCACATGGCAGGGGGGTTGGAACTTGATGGTCTTTAAGGTCCTTTCCAACCCAAACCGTTCTATGATTCTATGATTCTATGACAATGAAAATGTTACTACTACCAAGATTTGTTTGCATTATTACCTAGTGTGATAACTTTAGGTCCTTCATGCACCTTACACATTCTGTTTGATACCGAAAACTTCGCATAGTCATCTGTGCTAGATTGCAAACTTCATTTTGGATCCCAGTTTTAGTTAATTTTTAGCTGAATATCAGACTAAAATAATTAATAAATTAATAAATAAATACAAGAATATTTGCAGTAGAAGAGGAGGGAATGAGCAGAGAGTGAATTACGGGCCCCAACCTGAGGTTTTTGCTTGACTAGAGTAAAAAAATAAATTCTGGTAGAAGCGTAATCACAAAGCTCTGTTGCTGTACTGCTTCAAGTTCAAGCTTAAACATACAAACAAAATTGCATGACTGAAGCTGTAGAAATTAAAATTTAGTGTGGGAATTCATTCATTTCCCCTGTCTCTTTTTGGGGACGGTGAGTGATAAGGGACTGTGATGTTTATGAAAATGCATAGCATATTATTATTTGAGCAATAAATTCATTGATATCATGACTGGGTACCCAGTACGCTTCACAGCCATCTTATCAAGCATCACTTGCTCTTTAGATTTGTTACCACTTCATTACTTCCGTTTGTCTTACAGGTTTCTGTCCCATTAGCTGTTTATTTTAATTCCTGACAAGATGGTTCTCTTCATTCTGTCTCTTGCTTATCATATTTCTTTCTGTTTTCTTAATTTCTCTTGTTGATAATAACATGTAATTCTGCCCCTAAATTCCAATTTCCTCTAGAACTTCTTCCCCTGGGCTCTTCAGGGCACCTTTAAAGTCAATTTTTCTCCTTATATCAACCCCACCTATGGTGAAAAAATAAAGAATAGTAGTTACTTTTACTTTGTTCCTTTTTTTTTTACAGTGGATAAAGAACATTTTGCAAGATGAAAACTAATTTCACTCCTAGGGCCAGGGCTAACAGATGATAGTAGTGATTTTGGTTAAGGATAAGAGCCTGTGAATTTTGAAAAGGGAAGGCTTTAGTAAGACTTGTAAAAATCGGTAAGCATCAAGAATAAATAAATAATACCACAACAATTGTTAGTGTTTTGTGATTTTTTTTAATTTCCAGTTAGAACAGCAATCCCTTACCAAGCAACTTTATCGAGGCATCTTATATGACTGATAGAATTTACATTGTTCTGTGACCAATTAAGACTTGATAACAACAACATCAACAATCATAGTTGAGATGATGATGATGATTATTATTATTATATTTGTTATTATTCCAAATAATATTTTATCATAATAGAAATACATTATGGAAAGATTTCACTTTCTTAAATATTTGAAAAATTTTGAAAAGTAAAAATTAAAATGTTTTTTGGTCTGAGAATTTTCTTTTTCGAAGAAAAACTTGGATCATATACAGTCTGAAACATCTTGTTCTGTTACATAAATTTATCACTAAATATTTAGGAATTTCCATTACATAAATATTTTTAGGGTGTTTATTTTAAATTTTGTCTTTCTGGGAGAAGCAAAAACGAATTAATTAACTTGAATTTTGCAGATTTCAAGCAACTGTAAAAATCACAAACCTAGAAACACAGATTGTGCTCAGTCTAGCAGTATGTTTAACTCCTCCCCTTCACTTTTTTTCTTTTTTAAAATTCTGCATTGGTACAGACATTTTAAAAAAACCTTAACAAAACTGTTACAATGTCAATAGTCCTTAATTATCATGAATGTTTCTATTTCTATCACTTTATTTTTTTCCCTATATAGGGACTGATCCTCAGACGAAATGTTGCCATACACTGTTTATTCCCCCCCTCTTCCCAATTCAGTAGTCAATAAAATACAAGGGAACAGTGACACCTTCGTATTTAAATCATTAATAAGCAACATGTATTTTCTGATATTTGTGCAGTAGGTGTTTTTCAGAGAGTTACTCTTTAGCATGTATGTGTTGGAAATATCATGTTTTGGGTTTTACATATCCTTTGCAAAGTACTCTGACTACTTATTGTATTGGGTAGGTGGTCATGGCTTGTCAGACATTTTCATCTTCTAGTGTAAGCAATGTTACAGCCAAAAAGTGGATGATACTGTACTGTTAGATCAAACAGCTGTTACTTATTTCAGAAGACACTTTCAGCCTAAGCAGATATGACAAATATTTGAAGATGAGTTGTTATTTGTGGCTGTGAAGAAAAAAGAAATATGATGTCTTAGTTATTATTTTTTAATAATTCATTCTCTTTTGTTGTCCTGGCCACAAGGAAAAAAAAAAGCCTGTTTTTTTAAATTGAAAATTTTGTACTATCTGTCTGCATATTTTTCCTACAGAGTCCTATTAGAAATTAACTTAATACAGTGTGTCTAGTCTCTAGGGGTAGCCGGCAGGAAATTGTGCCTTAACAGCAGCAGTGCTGGTATGAACCTGCAACATGACCAATAACCCACACAGCTCCATCCGTGTAGCGACTGTCATGACTAGATGCTTCTGAAGTTGTTACTTTGAGATGGTGTGATGGGTTTGGCTTTGGCTGGGGACCAAACCACACACCCACTCATGCAATTCCCCCCCCTCACCCGAGGATAGGGGAGAGAATTAAAGAAGTAAAGGGAAAAAAGGACTTGTGGGTTGAGATAAGAACAATTTAATAACTAAACTACAATAATATTGAAAATAATACTATATATAAATATACAAATGAGCGATACACAGTGATACTGCCCCCCTACCTGATGACCAAGGCTCAGCCTTTTCCTCGCTGATGATCCCAGAGCAGGGAGAGTCCCGAAACCACACTCACAGAACAGAGACAACCGTCCGAGTGTCCCAGACCAAGAGCTGACCCAGGGGGAGGGGGGAGGGGGAAGGCCTTGGGAGAATGACCACCTGGAGCGAGATGACCCAGAGCAAAAGAGATCTGGAACCAAAAGGCCGATCATCCAGAGGGTCCTCACCTATATATGACGTGTACGTTATGGAATACATTATTGGCCATTTGGAGTCTCAATCCCAAACCTAAGATCAAATCCTGGGCTAGTAACCGGGGCTGTCCTCCCTCCCAGTTTGGCCTGTTTTCAGACAGCCAGAGAAACAGAAAGGCCTTGGCAGCTGCATAAACATCACTTTTTATCAGCTTTCTTCTGAGCACAAATCCACAACACAGCCTCTTGCTAGCTATTATGAAGAAAGCTAACTCTGTCACAGCTTAACCCAGGACAGATGGGTAGCCTTTGTGCTATTGAAATCTTCTTGATATACTTTTACATTACTACAGTTTTTCTTGAATAGTTGTTGATAGAAATGAGGTTGGAAACAGTGTCCTCTTCACTGATGATGTATTTTGGTTCCCTGACAATTTGTACTGGGATGTTCTGTGAACTGTGGTACACAAAGCAAGCTATTGAAATTTTGGTAACTAAATGTTTATTTTCGTTTTCTCATTGTGCGCCAGGATTATGTACGCTAGAAGACAAAATATTACTGAAAGTTTACTGAGTTAGATGAGGGGAATTTGACCTGAACTGAACGGTTCTACAGACTTTGGGGAATCATATCTCTGCTCACGTATATATGAATGTACAGAAGTTTTAAAGACCAAATGAAAGATTCTTGTTTGTTTTATTTGTTTATTTTCTTATTTACCCAGGTGAAGGTTCTGAAAAAATAATGTTCTTTCTTCACCTTTCCCACAACATCTTGAGGCTCGGATGCTATTTGATTCTTTTCTAAATGGCTTCAAGGGCAACAGTAGGAATTCTTTCCATTTTACTTGTATGGTGTCTTTCAAAAATATTCAGGTATAACGGTTTTACCTTCAAGATAATGCACACTAAAACATGTCTAATAATTATTATCCTACTTGATCAGCAATCCTCACAGTCAGATAGTCCAGTGCCTCCTTGGGTGAAGTGTAATAACGAAAATCTTCTCCTTTTTATTTTTTTTTAATTTTCCTTGCACATGTTCAGAAAAATCTGTCTCTGAAAATAAATGAAGTATAAGGCTATTGCTTTAGCTGGATGCACACTGTATTAAATAACTTTTTAGCCACTCACCTAGTAAACCATGTGACTTTATCTGAATAGCTGCCAAACAGATGTCATGCCATGAGCTTCACCCGCTTAAGCACAGAACCAAATAAAGAAAAGAAATAAAAAAATATTTTCCTTAATTTCCCCAAACATTGCATTTTACTTTTGGGTAATATTACCTTTTTTTTTTTTTTAAAAAAAATTTCAGAATAGCTGCGTAGACAGCATTTGTGCCAATTAAGCCAAGATTTATTCCTACTCCATCCAGTACTTAATCATCTAGCATCTCAAACACTATCTTGGGAGGGGTGAGATATGGTTGGGAGGGTTAAGAGATGATCCTGGGTCTAGCACTTGCTAGACAGATAATTTTAATTCTTAATTTACTGCAGGGAATAGAGAAAGCACAATTATTTCTGAATAAACAGGAAATAAAAGTAATAGCAGTATCTGGAAAACAAAACAAAACAAAAGAAAAACCTATCAAAAAGTGGTTTTAATTTTTGTTGTTCTTTGCTTGGTTTGTTTGAAAGAGTGCAGATATTTACCTTCAACACAAAAATTTGTTGTATAGTCACTGAAGGGAATTTATTTATTGCTTACTAAATGTCACTCCTCTCTAAGTTTTAAGACACACTTTGTCTTCAGTGCTTTTTTTTACTTAATGGTGAGGTCTGCTCTGTGAAAGTATAGTAGCTTTGAATCTCATATAGCCATATATAATCTATTTCATGTCCTGTGCAGGAAATTTCTCTAAAAACATGTAAAATGAAGAAATTTAAATTCATACTTTGCTCTGTACATGTAAACTGAGGAAGAAAGTGGATTTGGGGAAAGGCATGCCATTTTGCCTGAAGTGATTTCAGGCATGGGAGAATTAGAGCAGGGTCAGGTAGCAGAACCTCAGCAGAGAGAAGGCCTCCATCAAGTGGACTTGCTGTACGTATTTAGTATGGAGGCAGATATTCCTGGGAAGCCCTGATATCATAAGGATCATGAAAGAATAGGGATCATAGCATTGGGGATATTAGAACAGAATTGCTTGTTAAAAATTATGTGACTTCATGTTAGGGAAGCAGACACAAACCAAGGTAAGTTCCGTAAATGCACTGTAACCCCCGAGTCACCTCAGAAGCAGAGATCCCTGGTAAGAAACAAGATTCCTGGCCCCACACCCACTTTTTCCCTGTTCTCACAGGGAAAAAGAGCAGAAATAGCAATAAAAACCTTCAACTGGCATACACATTCAGAGTTTTATTGGTACTGCTGCTCATGGTCTCTGAGTGAAAGGAATGAAACAAGGAACTACGCATTGGAACAGCATGGGATAAGCAGGCTATACTGCTGAGCAAGTTTACCCTCACCTTCAGACTTGGCAAATTACAGTACTAGATTTAAAATTGTTTGTATGACATGATTCCTAAATAATAATGACAAGCTAAGGCTCTGTTATTTAATGTTATGTATAACCTTATCCTTTCCAATGCATTCTTTAGTGTATAAACACAGTGATTATATCCCAAACACTTGTTGTGATGTTTGATGTTTTAAGTTGGGAACCATTCTTATATGAATTAGTCCCCAGATTCTTCTGCTCTTTATAGATGTTTTAATAATTTCAAAAGACTAATGGTATATAGACATTGTCCATCATCACACAGAATTAATTACAAATGTTATTAAGCAATGCATTCATTCTGCAGGGGTAAGTTGTTATTAGTTACTAGAGTCAAATTTACAGTGAACACAGATATGTTGGTTTTCTATTTGACACTAACACTTGTGCAATGAAGGCTTCCCCCTACATTACTGGGTTTTTTTCTGTCAAAAGCTCTTTTTTATTTTTCACTTTTTTTTTCTATTATGTGCTTTGCATTTTGGGACTTGTTTTTATTTTTTGCTCATTCACAACATAGAGCTTGCATGAAAATCAAGTTGAAAATTCTTATTTTTCAATTTTATTTCAGACACTTTCATTGGTTTCTCATTATACTTCCATCAAGTATGTTCTAAGTATGTGTTTAAATGATCAGAATTACATTTCTGAAAGCCATTAGATTTTCTTTTTAAAAAATATATTTTACTTGTAACTTTTGAACTTATCACAAATTATGGTGTTTCATATTTATCTAGCAGCACTGTTTATCTGGAAACAGCAAGAAGAAATTTTTCCATAGAGCTGAGTTGGAGGTGATAAATTCATAGTTGCTTCTTCAGGTTAAAATGTTACGAAGCGCATATGGGGAGAAAAAACAAAACTGGCACATGATAACTGATGAAGATGTCTTCACTTTTACTTGAAATGGATCAACCTAATGAAGGCTTTTATGGTTATAGAACATGTTTGAACACCCACAGATTTCTGTGACTGGTTGTGTTTGCTATGGAATTTTCCAATGAAGAGAATAAAGTACTTTTTCTGAAATACTGGAAACTGAGGATGAAGAACGTACTCACAATGAGGACATCAATGTTTCTTGCTTTAACTTTCCCACAACTTCTTGAGTTTATTTTTTAGTGCTTTTATTTAGACTTCATTTAAAATTTCTATATCTGTATAGAGTTTTAAAGTTTGACAATCATTAGCAGAGCTGTTTGAACGTGTGTGCAGAAGACCTGTGTGGAGTTTGACTGTTTTCCATGTTTTCAAAACATATTGGCAAATAAGTTTGTACTGGTGAGCTTATAGATTCTATTTTTGTGGAACCTGGCAGAAATATGAATTTTGGTTTTCTTCTGAGTGGTATGAATAACTCTGCACATCTCTGGAAGGTAATTTAGCATGAATGAATTCTTTGCCTTGATATTTATGAGTGCAGCTGTAGGCCATAACCTAAAGTCTGGAATAAATTTGCTGTGAAAGTGAAATACAACAAGAGTTTTATGAGTCCCAGATCATATAAAGCGTTTGCAAAATTAGAATGGTTAAAGGATGATAAAGCACCAGGCTCAAATAAATTGTTCTGTGACATGTTTGGGGAAATAGAAAAGTTGGTGGCAGATATTTTTGATAACTCATGGAGGCTAATGAACTAACAGAGGTCGCTAAATGTGTTTCTCTCAAAAAGCTCAAGAAAAGATCTATGAAAGATTCAAAGCTACTGGCCTGAAGAGCATACAATAGTTAAAAGAATTGCTTGAATGGAGCACATGAGATAGGATGATGAGCCATTTGAAAGAATGGCATATAACTCATGAGGGACATGCCTAATTTTCTTGATTTCTTTTAATACTATACATTTATTAAATCTGTGAACAAAGAGGAAGTTTTGGAAATAATTAATGTAGATTTTAGAAATATTTTTACATGTCATTATCCAAAAATGCATTTCTATGCTGTCACTCTCAGTGTTTTGGCATAAGAACTACAGAAAGCAGATTTTATGCAATAGCTAAAATCTAGGCCAAGGTTACTAATCAGGTCTCCTTTTTATATGGAAACATAGGAACTTGACACCTGAAGTAGATGAAAGGTGGCTCCCTAAGTACTTCTGACCTTATATGTTAATTTAAAAGTTCCAGTCACAATTTCTCAGCTCTCCTATTCAGTATGACATAAAATTAGAGAAAGTTTTTAGCTAAAATATATTTTATTCTTGAATAGGGGATTCTGTCTGAGTGTCCTTACTGGAACCTTTTGTTGTATCTATATTAATAAATTAAAAAGGTTAAGGGCTCACTCTCTTGCCTTGATTGCCAGTGATGCAGCACATCTCTCCATTCACATAAATTGTGTCCTTCCCCCAGGCAAAATGGCCACCATAAATCTACCCGGGAATAGATTCCAGGATTTCCATGGAATTTCAATATATGGATTAATAAATTATGCCCATTAGATGAGGATATATATGTGAATGGAAGACAGGGATGAAGGGACAACTGGATGGGAATTGCTGTTTATTATATCAGAATGCTCTATAGAGACACTAGTAATATGATCTGTGAGGTTACATTCTCAGAAACCAGGATTACCAGTACAGAATTCCTCATAACTGGGTATGTCAATCTTGTTATTAGATTTCTAGAGTTGTCCGAGTCATACTAAAAGTTCTGAAAAGCTTATTAAAAGCATAAACATAATTTTAAAATAAGCTATTATGTAATTGAACTATACTGTTGTTCCTCTGCAGACAGTATGTTGTACTCATTAAGCTGTATGAGTGCATTTTACTGACAGTAGCATGATAGAGACACAAATATTTTTATATGTGTCAGTTCTTGTTTCTGTGACAGTAAAATACTGACGAAAACAATAATAATAAAGGAGTATATCAGGTAGCATTCCATTGACAGGAGAGCGAGTATTGTCTAATGATTAGAAAGATTCAGTGTAACCTTGATTACTGAGGAAGAAGTAGGAGGATTGGGAATTCAATGAGGTATGTCAAATCCTATTAGTCTACATAACTTACCCTTGCTGAATTCTGACAAGGCAGGACTGCTATTGGAACTGAGCAAAGATTCATAGTAAACAATTCATTCAATTAATTTTTTTTAATAACTATCTTAGCAAGCAATTATTTTCTTTCATAAATTTATTTTATTTTCCTTAAAAAACTATAGCTTATTGCTCGATATTAAAATGTTGTTCCTTAGCAATGCTTGGACAAATAAAAGAAAATGTCAGTCTTGTTACTTCATTGGGTAAATGTAATTTAAGCTTGTGACAAGAATATTAAGAAAACAAATGTCTGATTTAGTTTTCTGTTGCCTTCTTACTAGTAACATGTCAATGAATCGTAAGAAACAGCTACAGGAGTTTTATTCAAATAATTAAAACTATATCACTAAAATATTTATCTTAAAATAATTATTTTTCTTCTTTATTTAAATGTGGTCATCTATATAGCTTACTATCAGTTTACTGTGGTCCTTATCCTACAAAGTTCAATGCATTCTGTCCTTTTTTCAAAACATTTCCTTACAGTTTTATTGTCCTTCCCACGTGTTTGCTTTGAAAGGAGAAGAGAATTTATGACTGTTTCAGTGTAGTGACAAATTAGGTTTAAAATTCCATTTCTTGCTTATGCCATATTTCTATAGCAAACAGATATGCAGTGGTGATGGGTTTGATTTGACACCTCTTTCTCTCAGCTGAAATTTGTGTCTTGAAATTTAAGAACTCCATCCTTTGACCGCACAGTGATCTGTTGCTCATATATTAGCTGACAATCTGTGAATAAGCATTATCTGTTCTTAAATCATCTCTAAAGAGGTGGGGGGATTGACATTACATTTTTGCTACCTGCTACAGTTTCATTTCATTTACGTTTGGAGTTTTCTTCCTTTCATAGGGTACTGAAAGATGATTGCCAGTGAGGGCATGGTAAGAGATCAAGAGCCCAGATGACTGATCCTGAAAAAAGCAGAAACAAATTGATACCAGCAAGCAGCAGAGACAGTAACTAGCTACAAAACAAGAGGTCGTGGTCTGAGGTTAAAGGGGTTAGTAGCTGACAAGCAACTTAAACAGACTGTCTTTATACAAAGAAAAATTCAAATATAGAGCAAAGCGGTGAGAAACTGTAGAAAAGCAACTATAACCGTGAATTGGGCACAAGAAAAAAAGGCACATTTCATAAATGTAAACATAATTCTAATGAAGAGAAAAGCCAGGGTCTAATCAAACCTCCTGTTTTTTTCTTCAGATCAGAGTTAAGTCTCAGAATCATCAGAGGCAGAAAAAAAAAACAACAACCTGACTACCAAAAGATGATTCTACCTCACTGTTTAGTGTGTAACCTGGAGCTTGCATGCTTTGTTTTTAATCTTAATATTTTTGTTTTGTTTGATTTTTTTAAGACAAGAATTTCCCCTTCTCAATCTATATTCACTTTGTGCCTACACTACATTTCAGATTGATCTTTTGTTTCTGCCTGTTTATATGGGTTACAAGTTTGATTTTAGGAACCTCTTCCATCTGTACAATCTTATCGACAATAGTTTCTCAGTTGTATTGTAAGGGTCTGTGCTCTAGCTGGAAATCTCACACCTCATCAGATAGTTTATGGACAGGCAGTGATTCTCAGAAGACAAGAAACATTGAATCACATGGAAATGTTAGGTGTAGCAGGTGGGATATTAGCTCTTACCATTTTCTGTTGATTTCCCTTATGTTAGAACATACAGAAACTGAAGGTAGCTACTACTTCTCTTCATTGATTTCTTATGGAATTTAGGAACCACCCTAGACAATCTTCTTCAGAAATCTTCTCTGACTTCCCAGCACTTGTTGACTAATATTTCTCTAAAATAAAGCCTAGATTATGTACTGAGATTAGAAGGAATTTGACCCCTGCTTCCCCAGAAATGTTTACACAATGCACATAAATGAATGACCATATAACTTCTCTCAAGCATTCTTTAACAGTTTGCTAGAATCAGTGTGATTGAGATACTAGATGCATTGAATCATGTGTGAACCATAGCTGCAAATGAAAGAAGTATGAAAAACTGTACACTGAAACATGACAGAGCAACTAAATTATTATCGTATGAACAGTTATGATACAAGAATAGAATTAGGAGAAGATAAATTAGATAAGTTTATATTTAATATTTCTTTTCAATTTTCTGGCACACTGGCCAAAAATCAGCAAGAAAATTCTTACTGTAACTTTAGTTGTATTCATAACACATAATGAACAATGTTAATCATACTACTCTTTTCAGCTACCAGTGTTAACATAATGCTAATGGAGTTCTCATATAAGAAGAGTTAGTTTTGAAACTAATATAGTGACATGTTAACAGATGCATATAGTAGACTACAAATGCACTCATCTGTCTGGCTTGTGTCTCTTGTTCTGCATGATAGTAGGATATTGATTACTGAATCAAAGTGCAATATAGGATTTGTTTTATGCTTCTGCCTGAACTATCTTCCTCTTAGGAAATCAGTAAAAAAATAAAATAGATACTTTGTGGTATTTAAAATGTGTTTAAATAGATGTGGAGATAAAATGTGTAAAAATCCTTGGACATACATTTGCAGTGAATGTAAATGTAGTGGTTATGTTATTTTAATGCCTATCTGTTCTCATCAGAGCTTGAGGGTCCAAGTAAGAAGAGAAAGGAGAATTTTTCTCCTAAATAACAAGAAACCTTCATTTGAACAAAGATTAGAAAATAAGGGATTGAAGAAAACACAGCAAATTGCTGAAAGAGGCAGCACTAAAATAATTTTCTAGTTTTTCATTAAGAATTATTACCTTCAACTAGTTACGTTCATGTAATGTAGATACGGTTAAGAGCTGAGAGAGCTCACATTTGATGTATGGAAAGCATGTCCATTTCAAACCATGAGCAGTTTATGTTTCTCTATATATTTATCTTAGAGTCATCAGATGGAAACAGTAGAGAAACCTCCAGCTGAGAAAAAAATCAAGCCAATTATTAGAAATCTTCCTTATAATTTTCATTAGTGAAATCAGGGTATTTGATTTGCTCTCTTTGGTGATTTGTTGGGTATTTTTCCTATTTGTCTGTGTATAATATTTCCTAATGCTTGTATTTATAATGCATGTCCTTATTCACACTGCAAGTATTTTAGTCAGGAAGAACTTTAAAATTAATTTTCCCCTTTGAAAAGTTTTAGTTATCCAGTCACAGACAAAAATAACCTTGCAAAATCCAGAGCCAATCAAATGCAGAGAATGGTGAATCAATAGTATTCTGTGAAAAGAATGAATACTTTGATATTAACACGAAAATTAAATTGTTTAGCATAATATATTCAATGATTTTTTAAAAATTGTTTAAAACATTGGTACTATTCAGGACGCTTTGAGAAGAATAAAAACCTAATTTATAGCAAACATTAGTCAGCATATAGTTTTGTTTTCAATTTTTGAGTGGAATTGCCGTATGTCTAATTTCTGATGTTTTGTTTCAGTAAAGCATGGCTGACTACATGAAGATGATTGTGGAATGACAGGATCACAGTAGTTATTACGCAGCCAAAATGAATTTTTGTTGAAGTAAAGACAGTAAGATTGTAAAGGAGTTTCCATAAGTGTCTCAGCTCTGGGTTCCTGTTAAATGCGCACTCCTACTTTCATTGGGGGTTTTTTTTTGGTTTTTTTGTGAATTAATTTTATTCCTCTGAAGTGTCTATGTTCGTTAAGCTCTTTCTTCTTTTTGATATCTACTCAGTTCTTCTCTTAAGAAAAGACATCTTAAAAAGAATATCTGTGAAAGAAAAAAAAATCATTTGTGGTCTTACTGAGCTTTTTATGAGAAATTATCCTCATGGCACAACTAGACTTCTGGCATGTGGAACCCTCGTAAAGACACAATAACCAAACATTATAATTCTTAAGTTTTTAAGTGAGAAGTTAATATCAACTTGACATACGGATTGAATGTTTTGGGTTTGAATTATGCTAACAATATCTAACTAAAAAATCCCTATTGTTTTCTGTCAAGTATTTAAAAAAACTACAGGGTGTCTACACACGGGGTAGAGCTATGCATAATTATTAGTACATGTAAAGGGAAGCTGTAGGTACTTTTGAGAATGAAGAAGGTTATAAGAAACAAATTTTTAATTTAAGTTTTGACTTTAATCTTTTCAGTGATTAAAAACAAATCTATGCATATTTCTGCAAATGAGGATATTAAGCTAAATAAATGAACTATAAAGTATGCTAGCAAAAAACTTTGTTCATTAATTTGAATGGGTAAAATAAATCTAATGTACATTAACAAACGATGGCTTTATGGCTCATTTTCTAGTGTCTGAATTAGAAAGTGGGGCAGGCAATTCACGGTGAACAAGATCCACAGAACTTGTACCATTAATGCCTAGCAGGCTTACCCTTCATCATGACCCAGAATATGTCCTGAAGTCCCATGATGAAAGCTGAGATGTGTCTGCCCTTGACCCCTAGCCCCCAACACTTCATTTTCAAAAAGCTGAGTATCATTCAACAGAGTTGGTGGGAAACATAAGCTTTCCGCGTGAGGGAGCTGACAGTGCTGCTGAACCAAACGTAACGTTCAGCATGAGATCAATAACTCACAGTCTCCTTCTGAATGGGATTGCTTTTCTTTTGTGCATGTAAGAGGAGCCTGGGGCTGAGCTAGTTACTGCGTCGGAGTGATTGAATGCAGAGGAATGAGTGAGCAGTAAAACAGAGCTTGCTTGCTCTCCCTTTCCCACTCCCCCTCCTCTTTTCCTTCCTTTTCTTTGCTTTTTCTTTTGTTTCAGGCCCAGCATCAGGAGAGGGGGAGAGGGACAGGTTTAGCCTGGACTGTTGGTGTGCCCGTGTGTACTCTTGGCTGATAGAGCGGACGTTGTTAAGCAGGGTGGGTGTGCCCTGGGTACCCCCCACTGCATGGTTTCCCCCCCACCATGCTGACCCACTGACCCACTTCCCTGGGGAGGTCAGCAGTCAAATCCAGAGGTGGCCTGGGGAGACAAGTTAGAGTGACTAACCTTTCTTCAGGGCACTTGCTCAGCATATGACACTGACCTAAACTCCTCTTTAACCTAGAAACCAGTATTTTTTACTAAGGAAGCAAAATGGTGGCTAGTGTACAGCTTAAAACTTCCTACAGCAACTTCTGTACAGGCTTTTGATGTCCGAGTAGGTGTAACTTACATGACAAAAGACAAGCAAGTATAGAAGCAAGTGTAGGAGGACAAAGTTGTTATGCTTCCTAATACTGTCTCCTATTTTCTCATTTGTTAATGTATGCCCTCTTTAATTTACACTGATAAGCATGCAAAGGGGTGCAAATGGCCAGGAGTACCTATGCTTCTCCTTCATCTTCAAGATGCCAAAACAAAGGTATCTCTGAACTTCACACAGGACAACACTGGTGGAGGGAAACATTCTTTTGGAGAGACCACAGTATCTCTGTAACGGAGATGTTAGTGTACTTCAGCTTTGTCATATTTGTTGAACGCAGAACTTCCATGACTTTCAAGTGGGATTTTGCATTTTTCTCAGCTTTATCTGATTTTCATTTGACTAAACTATTGATTAAAAAGAAAATTATGCTTGAGTATAATGTGAGATTATGAACATTGCTGACGTTTTATTTTGTCACTACTTGGACTGTTCTTTGTAAAACATTTTTTTTTAAAATGTTCATTCTAACATTGTCAAATAATTCCACTATAAACAGATTGACCTCTGCTGTGTAGGAAAGGGTTTGGTTTTCTTCTTTCTTTGCCATTGATCTTACTAATTCTGACTGCCTAACAGAAGTGGCAAAGGAAGGGATCTCTTTGACATCACACCTCCTTGCCCAGCAGGTTTTCTTAAGCTTGCCCAACGAGTTAATTAAAAACATTTGACATTGGTCACAGAACAATGGTCACCTAAATGTATTGCTTGGTTACTAGTTTGTACAACTGAAGTTTAAAGAACCAGTATTTTTAAGATGAAAAACAACCTCTAGGTATCACTTTCTGCAAGTCTCAAGGGCTCATTGTTGTTTGTTGGTGGTCTTTAACTATTAAATTTTTTAAAAGATCTGTATTATACACTGACATGTAGTGAAACATGATTGGTCTTGCATTCTGTTTTTAGAGTAAATTTGGAACATTATTACTTTTGATATAGTTTTATTTTTATTAATTTGGAGGTAAAAATCCTCAAATATATCTTTTCAGAAGGAAAAAAAAAGTAAAATACAATTAGATGAGATACAAAGGCCACTCTTAAAATAAACAAATAAGTAACATTAATGTTTGAAAAGAGTTATTTGTCTTGTTTGTTCTCTTTTTGTGTACAGTGAAGGAGGGTAGCAATGAAAATGACCAGAATTAGACAAGTTATTTCTTTTTATTTAAAAAAGATATAAAGTTGCACATGGGAGAAGGTCAGAAATCAATATAGTGATTGTTCAGGATCTAGAGAAAGGACTTTTACACAATCCCAAACCCAGCTTCACTCTGGGAAGGAGGAGAAATAACAAAGTAAGAAAGATCTGAGAAGTACTGAAGCTTTTTTTAAGATACATTATATTCATAAAATAATCTTTGCATGATTAATTACTCCTCCTCCCTCTTCCTACCCAAACCCTTACCATAAAAAAACCACAAACAAACAAGAAAAAAAAGCCCCAACCCTCAATGCAATTCACTCTTGCAATGACCGAAATTTAACTAATGGAAAAAAAGATCTTTGTAGATTGCCTGCAGAACTGATACAGGAAATTTATCTTATTATAACTGAGGGAAGGGTTCCAAATTCTTTAGGGAGGGACAGGGGAAAATCTCATTAATGAAAAATGTATATTCCAAAACAATCTCTGAGAGACAGACATAAAGCTAATTAATATGGATATCTGGATTCTTCCGCAAAACACACTTGAGGACTAACATGATTTCACTTGTTTACTTTAGTCATTCTCTTTACAGAGCTTCCAAGGATGAACAAATCATTAGCAGCAGCCAGTCAGCGGAGACTACATTTTCTATTCTTAACCTGAGCAGAATATCACTGCTGGCATGTGACAGGGAGAGCAGAGGGGGAGAGATTGCTGAGATGGCCAGGTCAGTTTGTCTACTGCACATTGACATTGAGGGCAACAGAAGTTACAAATGTGCAATCCTCAATCTGATTAATGCTAGAGAGTCTAGAAAGATGATGAGAGGGCAGAACTGCTTTAGCTTTGTTTTAGAAAGGACCTCTTACCTCTTTGGGTGGTGCTAATCATGTTTACCAACAGAGATGAGGTTGAGACTTCAGCATTTCCATTTCCTTCCAAAACAATGATTACAGCTTCATAGACCTCATTTTTTCCTTGTGTTTTTTCCTAACCTCTTTCTCAAACCAGTTTTTGGTGTCTTTTGTTATTTCATTTGTTTGTTGTTGTTTGGTTTTTTTTTTTTTTAAGAGAGAGGAAAAGAAATCTGTTGCTGTTAAATGGTAAAAAAAAATTAGGTTTTGGTTGCACTTAATCAGTCTCTTATCAACATACCTAAACTAAACAAATTTATGGAACGGATTTAGTATAAATAATATGAAGCAAACAAACAAAAGTCCCACAAAATATCAGTGGGTAAAACCATTCCTGGAAAACAAAATAGGTTTGATTTTTTGACCAAATCTCATCTCATTTTTGCTTCTGGTATCTTATTCCAAATATTCTGGGAAGGAAAAGGTTATTAGAAAGGTATCATTTTGAAAAATCCACCTAAACATGTTATAATCAATGTTTCTTTTACAGAACAAACCCTAGGGAGAGAATTAGCAAGAATTATTGTATGGGTTGGTCTGCTACTTTTTTTGTATGCTTGACTGCTTGTCAGTTGGCAGAAATCAATGGTTCCCTTTTCACACTGAGAAGAGAAGGAAATGGGGGTCAAAACTTTTCCTTGTGGGTAGTTGGAGTATAGATTAAGTATTGTACATCTGTGTCTCCAGTGTATCCCTTAGAAATACCACTTGCCATAGTATTTCAAAAATGCACTTTTTGCATTTATACATGCATTCACAGTTGATTAATTTATGTAATATTTCTCTTCCTGCATTCGTTGTAGAAGCTATTGTAGCTTATAATAAATACTTATTAGCGCTAAAAGAATGTAATTTATGCTTTATATTAAATTTTCTCCTCTTCATTATTTAATACTCTTTTCTTTCTAGCATCACATTGACTATATCCAACGGCAAGACAACCTGGCTCCCTTTGTCTAGAGTGCCTTTCTATTGACCTCAGTATGGATACAACAGATATAAAGAAATGCTACCTGTCCAACGGGTAAAAGAACTGTCCCAAAGGAAAGCCCATGTAGTGTAGTCATTTTGTCATGTGGCAGTAATTTGTGTACATTAAAAATACTGATTTAGCAAAGACTGTTTCAAAGTCACTTTACCCAAATGAGGTACTACGTGAATTTCTAGATTGACAAATCAAATGCTTTCTGAAGATATATTAATTTTTGTCACTAAGTGCTGCAGATTTTTTAACATTATTTTCCTTTTTTTCATGAAATAATCAGGTGACTGCATTGTCAGCTATTTTAACTGTGCCTTCTTTTTTACTTATGAATACCCTGATTTTAAATAGGTGCTCACCTTGGGATCAAAGCTGTAAAATCAATTTTTGGACATTTATTTGTCTATTAGGTATTGCAGTGTGGACAGCTGCATTTCCCACTAAGGTGTACTCACTGCAGTATGATCACAGCATCTGAATTATGTTGCTGGCTCACAGACATTCTTCAGTACAGTATATATTTTGAAGATAATTATCTGTGTTTAATGATAGTTTAAAACAGACTACTCTCTATCATTATATCAAATGTCAGGAAAATTATTTTTACAGAATGAGCACTTGTACAGTTGGCAAGGACGGCTGCATTACAAAGATTTCAGCCAGAGCCTGTTGAAATCTGTGCTTGAGTTTATGGCTTTCATAATGTCATAAGACAACATATTCTGTTGCTGAATATGGTTGCTCTGAAATCTCTTGCTCCGTAAGAGAAAACAATGCCTTGGTGGTAGTCCTGAGAGAAAGGAATGATGTGAAATACACACCCCTCAGTTTGGTTTTAGTGCTAAAGTGAGAGATGTGGATGACAAGTGTAGGGAACTAACTTCAAGCCATATTAAGTTTTATGTCTCTGAAACTTCAATCATTTCATTGATGTATGTTTAAACCATAATTTAACCTCAAGTTACGAACATTTTCTTTGTAATATCCTAATCTGTAGTTTTATTCACATAGAAGTTTTAATGCAATTGCCACAATCATATTTCAAATTTTCTTTCTAGTTGTATTTTGCTCTACAGCACTTTCTTAAACATCACTTTCATTATTAAGGTTTTTTGCTAGGCATTGAGCAAGTTTTTGGAAAACTATGCAAAATCTTTTTGCTGTAGTCCTTACAATTATAATTAGAAAGAATTTTTGGAGCATAGAGCATAGCCTGTTACTTAAAAAACACAATACATTATGATTACCCTCTAGATACAACTTCTTGATCTGTCCTACTGAAATCAATGCAAAAAACTAAACTGCTTATGTTGCTCTTCTAGTTTACACAGATGCAGCAGAAGCAATTTTAGGTGTTTTAAACACGTGCACATGCATGCTTTTGTATACACACGTCCATATGTAAGTAGTATCTCAAAATTCCAGGTGAAACTAATTCTGAATCTAAATTGAAGAGATACGCTAAGACAATAACAATAAAAAGGAAAATGTGATTAACAAATGACAAACAGAAGTCAAATTAGCCTTGGGTAAGATATTTTTTTTCATCTTCTTCTAGTCACCAATGTTGTGCTTATTTCACTGTTTTTCCGGAAAAGTTTCTTGAAAATAAAATGGTACATTTTGGGCTCTCATGCCCAAAACTTTCTCAGATTTACTAGACTTCATACGCAGGCTAATGGCTTTTATGTCAACATTTAGCTTTTTTTTTTTTTTTTTTATAAAGAAAAAATTGATATATTTATCTATTTGATGTCTGTATCACCAAATCAAAGGCCTTATGCTTACATTTATTTTTCATTTGATCTTTTACCAAACAAAAATAACTATGATAAACTTTCAGTTGTGCAGGTTGTAAGCCTTACTCAACAAGATATTTCTCTTCTATCTTCCTTCATTTTCGTGGCTGCTACTTCTCCTTTGAATAGGTTACAGGAACACTGTTGTTAATATTCATAGGATTTTTTTTCCACTATCATGTGATCCAGATCAGAACAGAAAATCATGTCCACCCAATTCTTACAGCTGGAATTACTCCAGGCTTCTTGAAACTTGAAATGATTTACCAACCAAGAATTACTGTGTCCAGAATATTGTCAGGTAAATCATTCCCCAGGCTCTTTGATTCTTCACTGTAAGCTGATTCTGTTTAGAAACAGTTGAAGTCTTAGTCTGATTTATTAACATTATTGGTGGTGTGTGCCAGTACCTCGTCACATTTTACAGACCCATCTTTGGCAAAATTAAGTGTTTGCAAAAATGTATTTGATAAAATCAGTTATGGTAAACGTCATGATCTGACAAAGAGCTAGCCCACTTTGAAGGGTTTAGAGCCTCCAGATAGATACAAATAAGATAAGAAAGGGCACACACATGTTAAATCATCCAACAGCAAAGGGGATACTTTATGGAAATGAACTCGCAAGATAATAATTTGAATTTGACAAGGTGATAATTAAAGTCCCTAGATAGACTCCTTCCACAACTCTATGCCTTTCAGTGAAGTTGGTTAGCATATTAACTACTGTTGGAGAATACTAAAAATTATTCATGGGATGTTAATCTGCATATTGTTATTCCTTTCAATTTGTATAATCAATGTAACAAAATACAGTGCATACAGTATTACACCAGAAGTACTAATCTCTATTATAGGCTTATTTTAAAGCACAGTGATACTATACTAGGCTCTCAGATGCCAGTTTTATCCAGAGAAATTATAAAGATTTAATATTAATTAGTCTTTCTGGCAAGAACAAGAAAGTGATAAATTTATTTTGAATGTGAAATACTGAGGCCAAGATATTTTCAGTGCAGTAGCTGGAACTATTTTGTGTTGTAGTTACTGAATAGTCACTATCAATAAGTACTTTTACTGGAAATACTTTAATAGCAACTGGCTTTGTGAAAAAGCTTTGAACCTTACATCTGTAATAAAAGGTTTGTTGTTAAGTAGTGATAGCTTTTTGGATCAACTTTAAATGAATAGCCCAAAAAACCTATTGCTGGATTGTTGAAAAGCCAGTACTCTCTCCCATGCAATTACTGTGTCAATGAAAAGGCCTTCATATACTCCTATAAAGAGTAAATTTTTTTTCAGAAAAAAAGTAGCAGTTCTCAATGTAAACTCTACAAATCTATGTTCTCTAGCAAGTTCAGGTGACATTTACATTTTAGCTTGTATCAAGAGTACATTTTTAAAATAATTCTTCTACTTGTCTACACTTACATGGAATTGTCATGGACCGGCCTCAGGGTGCTGAAACTGGATTCACTGCAGCTGAAACAGTAGAGGAATACATACTGGGGAGCTCACCTAGTGCACTCCAGCTCCAGGTGGGTATTTGGACCCCTGGGGCCAGATGAGAGCTGCTCTGAAGTAAAAACACTCCACATTGCCTATGTTGCAGTCATCAGTTCCTTGGCACCAACTGCTCTGCTCTGCAAATCCACCTCTAATGGTCCACATTAATTGTTTCTGTAGACATTGTCTCAGTGTGATAGATAAGAGGAGAGTGCATGCACATTAAAAAACAACTACCAGAAACACTGTGGGAGCCTTCAAGTCTGGGGAATGACTGGTAGCACCACCTGGAGAGAAATGGAAACTTTGCCACTTAAGGTAAAGATTTAGTGTGAAGAGCCCAAAACACTGAGAGAGCAAAGAATTATTGAGTCTGACATTGTTATCTCAAAGTCAATGGAGTGAAAGACATAAAAACCACTGTGATATGAAAATGCTGTAGATGCCTATATGACCAAGAGGGATGTGTTTCATTTTCTCTTTTTTCTTTATATTCTGTCTCCCTAAATGAAGGAAAACTTTGCTTTGACACAGCTTTTCTCCTAAGCTGACGTTCGTCTGTCATCTTTTTCCAGTAGCAACATAATTATCATATACCAAAGAATTTATGAATCATTTTGCAATGTTACATGTTTTTGTTAGCATTTAATTCTGTAACTTCACACATGGTATTCATACTCTGTTTACTGATTTCCATGCATCATGATTCTCTCGTTTAACCATGCCAAAACTTATTTACAACTTGAAATATTTCTTCCTGACATTTTTATACTTCTTTTCCAGTCTTCACAGCATCATATCACTATCTCTAGAGAACATGGATGTCACAATCAGAAAAAGGGACAGTTTGTTTTCAACTTGATAAATTCCCCCATCTCTTTTTTTTCCTTTTTGCTCCCAATCCTTAATTTAAATTGAAAAAATACAAAACATCGAGTTCTGTAGCATGCTAAGCAAGTAGTTGTTGAAGTACTAAATGTTGTTTAGGCTTGGGTTTGTTATAGTTTCCAAAACCATAAAACACACGCAGTACTTCTTGATCTATAACAGATGTAATTCCACACAGTTTAAGAGAAGATTTAAAATCTCCATGACTGAGAAAACATCAATCTGATAATAGCTTTATTTTCCTGTATGAAACATGAAAGTTTAGCTGCTGCACAACTGTCCTCACAGGAGTGTATAAGATGCAGGTTGTAAAGGGTTAAATTCACAGGGAATAAATATTTTTTTATTGCATTAGCATTACAAAATATACGTTCATACATGTATTCATACATCCATATTTTTAAGGAAAATATATGTATAAGTCTACTTGCCATCAGCAAAGAACTACGTATTATACGTTAATAATATGTATAGAGCTAGCATACTCCTTTTGCACTGAATTTTCTTGGTTTCAATTACAAAAATGTGAAAATGGGAAAAAGCTTCCCTGCTTTATCTCAATTCAGCAATCACCACTCTACTTCCTAACTCCTAAATTATATTATTCATTACATTTCCATCTGCTTTTTGACCTAGGTCTGAATAGCTGAATTAAGTCTCTAATATAGAGTCCCACCTGGTGACAGAACACGCTATTGCTTTTTTAGATGTACAATGCTTCTTAAAAATATTTGGGCAAGGGGAAGGGGGATGCCATATCCTGGTTTGAAACAGTGTTATTGTCATACAACACTTAATTCAAAGACAGAATCATCAGGGAAAAAATATCTCTATTAGTTACAACAAATGCATTTGCTAGAAATTCAGAACAATGTAACTGGTTCTCAGATAATTTTGTTTTCTGAGTTTCATGATAAAACTAAGTAAGGGAAAAAACTGCTGTTTGCAAATGCCCCAAAGCAGAGAAATTAACTTTCCTGGTGCTGAATATGACTAAAACAGGATAATTGAAAGAGTGACTTGCACGTTAGGTCACAGAGGGGAAAAATGTTGTCTTTTAAAACATATATATGTATATATGTATATATACACCAGCATATTTTAGTGGTTGATGACATGGAGAATATCATCTAGTGTAGTGTGACAAATTTGTCATTTCTAGTTTTGTTGTTGTTGCTACTGTTTTAATGAGGGAGCTCCCATTAAAATTTCAAAACAACACTTTTGTCTACCTTATTTTAAAACTTTTTCAACACTGATAGGCTAGAGATTCCATTCAAATTTAAAATACTTTGCAAAGTGCTCACATTTTCAAGGAAGGAGAAAGAAACTTGGTAGAGTTGAAATCTAAAACAGAAAGAAAAATGTTAAAGGAAGAAAGTCACAGCTTGAAAATACCGTTTATGGAAAGTGCCTTTAGGCCACGCACTTTCAAACAGAGTCAGTTTAGGACCACATTGATTCATGTACCAGATTCTCAATATATATTCTTGGGTTTGTAGTTTTGTTTAGGTTCAGCAGATGGTTAAATGCGGCCTTAAAGTTAGAGGGGTAAAAAAAGTCCACAATTCCTTTAACGCTGTGTCTTGCGACCAGGAAGTCTTGTTTGGTAGTTTTGGGAAACCTTCAAAGCATATAAAGATCACCTAACGGCAGGAAAGATAATAAACCCCAGCTCCAAAAGCAAAGTCTAGTCCGAGTTGTCTTAGTGGCCATTAATTACCTTATACTTCAATTAGATCTCACAAATAAGTGAAAGTGACTAATATTTTCCTCAATCTGAACTTCAGCTTGTAATGTTTACAGCGCTGCCCTCCAGACACGTTTAGATTAATGGGTTCAACAGTAAAGGTCAGTAATAAGCCTGAGGGTACACTGAAAATCCTGACAGTAACGTTTACCAGGTGCGACTTCTAGAGATGACCTGCCATCACTTACTGACCAGTAGCCCACAGATAACAGCAACAGTAAGCCTTTCACCATAAAACCCAGTTTACATGATAAGGAAATTGACATTCCAGCCCTTTCGGAGAGCACCATGTGCTCAGTGATTTCTGGGCACACCTTGAAAATGTATGGGACTGCTCTTATTTATAGAGAGATCTGTGCATGTGTGTGCATATGTATATATGTCTCTCTGTCTCCATATTTTTTCTCCCCAGCACCACATCTCCCTAGTTTCCATGGGACTACTGTTGCTCTGAAACATCCATTCAACAGGAGAGAAACAGCTTGCATCTATGCTTTGGGGTTTGACCTAAAACAAGGGGGGGCAGAAAGAAGCTTGGCTTGTAGAATTCTGAGGAAGAGAAAAATAGGTGTTGCCTATGAAATTGCATGGAAAAAAAGCTAAAATTTGGGATTTTTTTGGAGAGTGAAAGGGGGAAGAGTGTAAGCCGATAAAACTTTGGGAAACATTTCCATTAAGAGAACAGAAACTGTTTTATACTGTTTATCTACCTTTGAAATTTTTAATGCTTTTTCCCCTGAAAAAAACAAACAGGTTTTTCTCCATTTATTTTTCTCTTCTGACTTATTTTCCCCTGTGTTCACATGTAGCTTAGCTTACTTAAGGCACTGACTTTGAGTGGAGGGTGGTAGCACCTCAGCTTGCCCTGAGGGAATAAAAGAAACTAGCAAAGTACAGTAACAGCATGTAGAGTACTTCAGACCGCTCTGAACGTATCTAGGACTTTAAGAGGCAGAATTCAGAAGCAGGGAACTGTTGGTGAGAAAAGCAGTTGGATGTGCTCAACTTCAGCTTCAAAGATAAATCGTTCAAGAGCAAGGTCATTACAGCCATGCTGTGAATCTGGGGCCTCCCAGCCCCTCCCTCGCTACCCCCAGGAAGATTTTAAGAGAGATTAGAAGTTTACAGCAGGATGAGAAGACAAAAAGCCACCTTATTCAGAGCAGCTCTGTGCAAGCCGGGCACAGACACATTGTCTTTTTTGCAGTTGTGAGATTGCAACCCTGATGTCTGCCTTCCCCTCCTCTGGCTCCCTGTCAGTGACTGATCACTTTCAGCTGCAGCATCCAGGAATTTACTCATTTCTAGTGATGAAAAGGTTTGCTTTCTTCAGTAATCACCTAGGCAGACTCTGCTGCCTGTTTCTGCATCCACGTGAATATTAACTCGCCTGGGATGCCTTTCTCTGAAGTTGGTTGTGTGTTGTAACTAAAAAGTGTGTTAAGAGAGTCAGTGTTATAGCTACAATGCTGAAGGTAGGAATATGCACATAGAAGAAGAAAATAGTTGAGTTAATATGATTAAAACTGCATTCAGCTAGTAGCAAATGATCCACTTCAGAGCACTAAGTTACGACAGCTGAGGGCAAAAAGTACTGGGATAGGGCTGTAAATCAGGTCCTTGCTTTGTAAAACTCGTTCCAGCAAGCAAACTGAGGGTCTGTGGAGAGAGAGCGTAGTCCAGGGAGTGCAGTCAGGGAAATAACTCCCTGTTGGTTTCCGAAAATAGCAGAAGGCAAGTCTTTTTTAGCTGAGGTAAATAAAAGTTTTGTAAAAGTCAATAAATGTAATATATTGACAAATACTTGCCAACTAATTAATTTGCATATGTAATCCTGACCATTTAAATTTAATACTGTACTGAATTTGGTAATGTCAGGTGACTTTAAAGCAAAAAGAAATTACAAGAGGCTGAGAAGTTATTTTTCCCTCAGAAGTTTCTAGAAAGGGCTTCTTGTAGATGACAATTAAGCCTTACTAAAACAGATAAAGGATCTCACCAACTAAGTTTTATAGCATGCAGAGATAATAAATCATTGAATATTAGGGAGTCTGAGATTTTTTTCATCATATATTTGTCACTGACAATGGTGATTTGCCAAAACAATTTTTCATTGTTTCTGTCAATTCCAAACATTAGGGAAATAAGCTTTGAAAATTATCAGAATGCCTTATTTTGACATTTTTATTGAAAATGTCAAGTTTTATAGTTCAAAATTATTTTCTTTGGAAATGAAGCTAATTGTAGCTGTAAAAGGTTGACATTTATTGAATCTTACTTTTTTTGGCTTTTTGTTGTAAAGCTTTTTTTTTCCCCACTGAATCTTAAAATGTTTTGTCTGAACTCTGGTTTGAGAAAGTTTTCAATATCTTAAGCGTAGTCAGGGAGGTTAAGAATTACCCCTCTCATTCTCCAATCCACCACAACTTTAATCTCTTTTATATTTGTGCATGATCAAGCAAGATCAGGTGCCAAATTAAAAAATACACAACTCGGATAGTAACTATTGCAGTAGTAGATCAGAGTTCCCTTTTTACTTTAGTCATGTAAATCCTATGGAAAGAATAGTCACAGTATTGCTTAAGCAAAGCAACATGGTAACAGTTTCCTCATGACGTAAAATATGCAAGCCTTTAAACACATCTATGGACCTTCATCCAGATGAACAATAATAGGTTAACTGTGTGAAAACTGTGTAAACATAACTGGATTCCTTCGTTCAGAACCTAAGGTTTCATTCTGTTTAGCTCAGTTTTTATTTAAGCAACTTCCTATTGAATGAAGAACATATTATCATAGTTAAAAAGTAAACTGGGACTACTGAATTTGACCTGCCTGTAGTACCGTATATGATGCAGTTCATGCAGTATATGAAGAATTTTGTGTAATAATCAGTGCTGACAAGAGCACGAGACCAAAATAGTCTGACCAAAACCTGATCATAGCTATCAGTGTGAAAAAAAAACTATTGACTTTTTTTCTTTTTTTGTCAAAGTACCTCTATTTGCTTCCCAAAATGCAGTTGTTTTCTGTGATTGATAAGTTAACTAGCTTTTGAGCTCTTTCATATCCATTAGTTCTGTCTTTTTCACCTCCCTGTTGAAAATCAGGAGTTGTCATACTGAAGTGTTCTTGCCAGACAAAATAATGTCCCTAGGGGTGGCAGAAACCACTCTGAATTAGCAGGAAATAGATTTTAAAGTGTTGTTTGTTGACACTGGCCACTCCACTTGCTTTACAGAAAGTGTTGACATAGAGGACAGATGATTGTAGAAATATTGGTTTGAATGTGTCTTCCTAAAAATGTTTCATTTTTTTAAGACAAAGCAGTAATACATCTGAGATGTTTCAAATAAAATTAGTGGTGCAACATTGAAATCTGTGTGTTAATCCTTTACAGAACCAGAAATATTTCAGATGGTGTCTGCTGCCAGGCCTGATCCAAAGCCCATTAAGGCCAGCAGCACTAATCTTTTTTACTTTAATGGGCCTTGAGTCATATCTAGTATGTGAGCAACAGTCATCCATATGCTCTTTGAACTTACAGAATGCACGATTCCACATTACAGAACCATGATCTGTTCTGTCTGTGGTGAAGCTGATGGGAGTTGTGAAGTCTTTCGGACTGGCATTTCCAAATTTATGTCTAGGATATAAAAACAGGGGCTTCTAGAAAGTAGTGTTTTGGAGGAAAACAAAACTGAAGTTGCAGCGGAATGGCTGTTTATTTGACTGTCTTATGTGTGGCTAGCCCACAGTATTTTTTTATTTCCATGTGCCTTCTGCATAAAATTAATGACTACTCAGATGTAGGGGTATGCATAGTTAATTTAGAAAGGACATTTTATTAGACATAGATTATAAAGTAACCCATTAAAAAGTATTTCCTTAAACAATTTAATGGGGGTTTTTGGGTTTTTTTTGGTATGTGTGTGTTTTGTTTTTTTTTTTAACGCTAGTATATCTGTTACTGGAGAGGACATCCCATTGGGAGGAATTACAATACACTGTAAAAATTATTTTCTTGTAATAAGGGAATTTTTGTGATGAAGAATTATTTTCTGTTTTGTATTTTCTCTTAGCACATTTCCTAATATGTAAGTAGTTTATGAAAAGTGACAAGTGTACGCATTGCCTTACGTATTCCAACAATCCGTTTTATTCCTGCCTCCATCCCCTGCCCACCGAGATGTCTGAGTTGCACTCTGAAAAGTTAGTTGCTTGTTTCAGGCGCTTTCCAGGGTCAGCTGCTTTGTCTCAGCCATGGCTTGGGGAAAAACAGTGACTGTGGAGGTGCAGGCTTCTGGCCAAAAGGGGTTTCCAGATACTGTTGTGCCATTGGTGATCTCCAATGTTAATTGGGATGCTGCTTCCTCATACCATACATGGTGGTTACCTACACCACAGGAGATAGCAGACCTGACTGGAATGAAACTGTGAAAGATTAGGGGACAGTAAATGCTGAAGCAATTGTTAACTCTCTGATGGATCATAAATATTGTGTTGGAAACGGTCACGCAGGTACTTCACAGATGTAGAGAAAACAAAAATATGTGCCAAGGGCTGACTTCTGTAGACAGAAAATTAATGTTGAAGTCTCTAAATAAGGAAGGGCTAGTCTGACTTCTACTGTGTATTTTTGTAAACAATTTTAAAACCACAAAACTGTGATCAATTAATACTTGACATACAGTAAATGCCATCATCTTTATTAATATTGTTGTTGCTGTCTTTGTTGCTGTCATCATTGTCATCATCATTATTATATAAAATGGAATTACTGTTTTCTGGCAATTGGATTGGCAGACTAGGTCCCAGAGGCTGCATGCGATCACATTTTTATTCTTCAGTGTGTGTGTGTGTGGTGGAGGAGAAAGGGAAGCAAAAGACAGGTTAAAAAAAAAGAAAAGTATCATTGGATATGTTTTGTTTTTTAAAGTGCCTTCTCAGCAGTTGACACTAATCAGAAGGAAGACTCCAGAACAGATAGATACTTGAGTCAGTTGCAGGATGCGTATTTCTGTAACATGTTCCTATGTAACAAATTATGACTAAAAACACACTGAGGTATCTAAAAAAATATGAAGATCAATCTTACAGTAGTTAAAACTTCAGTAAATATGTTTTTAATAATCATGTGGTATTTTAAATAACAATTATTATCTAAAATCTTAATGTTAATACTTTTAGGAACTTTAATATAAAGCATTGCTTAACAGCTTACACTAATTTTTATTTATGTTTATTTGTTACATGAGGTGGTGCCTTATTGCAAGAATATAGTCACCTCCCCTAACACTGTTGGCACTGCAGATTTTCTCATCAATGTCTGCTTTTGTTATTTGTTGTTATTGCAAAACTAGAAGGCTAGCAAAGTGCCAGGAAATTAAAAATACCTCTTGACATATTTATTAGGTATTAAACATCTTTAGGGACTGATTAAATAACACTGAACACTACATTTCTTATAAAATCCTTATGCTTAGACTAAATTCTAAGAGTACACTTGGGTTAAAGAGACAGTAGGCTAGGACTTGCACGTGACAGAAATCCACTCTAGTTCAGTAAGCTACAGTATGTGATATATTTTTACAGATAAAACCAGTGTAGATATACCCTTATCTGAAATCCCTCTCCTATTTCTCATCCCTATTTCAGAATATTGTATCCCTACTATGTAAATTGCTGTTTGAGATAGTTTAATCTCTTCTGAGAATTATAACTGCCCATCTGGATGAGATCACATTCCTTCACTTATTTTTAACAACATGTTTTCAATCTTTTTTCCCTCCTTCTCCCATTTAATTAACTTCTTCTTACTCTTTTTTTTTGGCAAAACAAATGTTTTATTTGATAAATTTTATGTGGGCTTATTTAATATGGGAATTCTCCCTTGCATTTGAACTGATGAGTTTGATAAAGAATATGATTGCATAAGACTTGCTTTTTGTCTGCTGGTGTGTCGTAACTAAAATTGTTTTGTTCTCCTAGCAGTGGAAAAGTTAAAGATCCCATTCAATACATAATTTCTATAGTCCTGAGCACTGGAAAAATCTGTATCTTTTAATAACTGCTTTCATCAAGCTTTTCTTTTTAAACTTAAGGCCAGAGCAAAAACCTAACCCAGAAACAGTTCTCATGAATGACATTGTTTATAACAATTAAAAACTTGGAATCTGGAGGTAAAATCTAAAGATCTATTAGTGGGAAAAAATAACATATTTATGTTACTTGTCGTGTGTGATGTTTTAAAAATGTAAACAATACTAAAAATACACAAGGAAAAAAGAGCTAATTTAAAAACCTAGATAGAAAGTGTAGGATTTTGTGGATTCAAATCTCTCAATTGTCATCAATTTCAAGTTACTCAAAATCTCAAATTAAATAACATATACTAATAGTGTGAATGGTTATGTAAGACAGAGTGTTTCAGGTCCAGAAGCCATACATAATCCTGCATTATACTATTCTGTGCCTTATCTAAAATATCCTTCCAATGTATAGAGCGTATTGACAGACATTGGGGCAGCTATACAGTTATAGAATCATAGAATGGTTAGGGCTGGAAAGGACCTTAAAGATCACCGAGTTCCAACCCCCCTGCTATGGACAGGGACACCCTCCACTACACCAGGTTGCTCAAAGCCTCATCCAGCCTGGCCTTGAACACCTCCAGGGATGGGGCATCCACAACTTCTCTGGGCAACCTGTTCCAGTGCCTCACCACCCTCACAGTAAAAAATTTCTTCCTAATATCTAATCTAAATCTACCCTCTTTCAGCTTTTAACCATTACCCCTCATGCTCTCACTACTGATAAAGTGTGCCTCCCAATCTCTCCTGTAGGCCCCTTTTAGGTACTGAAAGGCTGCTCTGAGGTCTCCCTGGAGCCTTCTCTTCTCCAGGTTGAACAACCCCAACTCCCTCAGCCTGCCCTCATATGGGAGGTGTCCAGCCCTCTGACCATCTTTGTGGCCCTCCTCTGGACCTGTTCCAACAGGTCCATGTCTTTCTTATGTTGGGGGTCCCAGAGCTGGACGCAGTACTCCAGGTGGGGTCTCAGGAGAACAGAGTAGAGTTTTGAGACACAGTTGCCCTGAAAATAGCCAAAGAGTTACGTGAGCAGATGAATAGCTGAACAGTTCATAATATCTGTAAGAAACCAAGCATGTGTTTGATTTTCCACCAAAAATTATTGCTAATTTAAAAAAATCTTAATCCTGAGCCTATATTGAGGGGTCCAGTGTTGCTGGAGTAGACATCTTTTTTCAGTTAGTTTCTATTCTCCAGTTGGAGCCACAAACACATGAAAATCTACTGCTGGAAAGCTGAGGTGTACCTCAAATGGAAGCTGATACTGAATTAGAAGTGTCAGTCTCATTGATGTTGCAGGCACAAAAAGAATTAGGAATAGGAGGAGGTTTCTGTGACTTGATTCCATTAATCACAACTTCATTTGAAACAAAGTGTTCTTCTCCTGAGCAAAGAGAGCACCTGCATATCTTCTTCTAAGTTTTAGGTGAGGATCCACAGAAAATTTTCCTGCCTTTCCAGATGGCTTCAGCGAGCATGACCACTGCCCTCTGTCCTCCTGCTCTCTTCTGCAGCACCCTGGGCCTGGGAGTGCAGCATGGTTTGGACATACAAAGGTTTTACCTTCAGATGTGTTTCTAAAGGTCAGAAGAGGAGGCATCGTAACACCTAGAAGAGGGTAGCTACACAATATAATATGTTGTTTTCCACATCCATCTTTTCTATCTGCTGCCCAGGACCAAAATCTGGTTTTCACCTCTGAGTAAGGAATAGCTACATCAATTATATTCAAAACCGTTTCTCAGCAAGAGAGCTTAAAGAGAAGTTAAATGTGCATGTCAGACATGGGGGCATCCTGTTAACTGTGACAGGGTCCCAGAATCACACCTTACAACCCTTCCACCTTGACAGGGCCCTGCTGCTCTGAATAATGGAAAATCACATACAGAAAGAAGAAGAGGAACAGAATGACCAACTCACATAATAATAATGCTTTCCTGCACCTTTCTAGCCTGCTTTGGAAGGTGACTTGTTTGATGGTGTCCAATTTTTTCACATGTCCCTCTGGAAAGTGGGAGAGGCCTGGAAAAGGGAGACAAATTGTATGACATAGCCCAGCTATTACCAGATCTGTTGTGACTGCTGCTGGACATCCATACAACTCTCAAAGTACTTGGTGAGAAGTGTGTTATGCCTCTGTGCTTAATTTAAAAATATTGAAGAATTTATTTTGCTTTTACATAAATCTTGGATTAAGCTAATGTTGTAGATAAAAGAAGATGAAAAACATGATTCTGATGTATCTGGTTAGAAGAAAAAAAGTTGGAAATATTCTTGTGCATAATGTCTACTTCCCCATCTTCACTAATTATCTTGCTCCTGCCTATTTGTTCATACTCACTGCTGACCAATACCTTGTTTCCACAATGGAAGTGTTAGGATGATCATCACTTGGACAAATATACTATGTGACAAACAGGTCAAATGTAAAGATATAAAGCGTGGTGTTCAAGGCCAGGTTGGATGAGGCTTTGAGAAACCTGATCTAGTGGAAGGTGTCCCCCCCCATGGCAGGGGGGTTGGAACTAGATAATCTTTAAGGTCCCTTCCAACCCTAATCATTCTATGATTCTATGATTCTATGATTCTATGACTAAGACTGGGGAATGGTGAATAGGCGAGTGGAGTGAATCATAAAATTGTCATCACTGTGCTTTGATTCAGACAGAAAGCCAAAGGTAGAGGAAGTGTTCATGAAGAAATATCTGCACAGAAATATCCATGTGCTAGTGAAATATATTCACTATATGCTTTGGTGTGTTTAATTTTTCTTTTTCCTGAACACAGAGAGCACTGGGCTAAATATTATTCTGATTTATACCCTATGTCACCCCATTGACATACAAGGAAGGACAGAAATGCATCTGCCATATGGTCAATAAAGATGTTAACATTAAAAGTACTAGAAGTTAATTTATAGCTCACATGTGAACACCAGATTATCTCTGTAGTTTTTGCTGCAGTTTCCACTTGTGTAATAGGATGGAAGACAGTCTATAAGTATTATAGACTCTTATGATGGGACATATCACAATTCTGGAGTGTGTTGACTAGTAAAAGCAAACATTTTTCGCATTAATCAATTGCAGGTTTACATCACCATTTCTATTTAAATCTCAGGAATAATATTGCAATGGTCACCAACATAAAAATCAGGCATTTGCAGCTGGGCTAATATCGTTAACTATTTTTAAATTGTGGTTGTTTTTTAAAACTCGCTGGCAGTCAAACACCACACATCCACTTGCTCACCCTCCCCGCTTCCGGGAATGAGGGAGAGAATTAAAGGAGTAAAGGGAGAAGAGACTTATGGGTTGAGATAAGAATAATGTAAAAACTAAACTACAAAGAAATTGAAAATAATAATTATAATAATAATTATCATTATACTAGCAATATATATAAATATACAAATATACAAATGAGTGATACACAATGATAGTGCTCACCACACGATGACCAAGGCTAAGCCTGTTCCCAGCTAAAAATCCCGCAACAGGAGAGTCCCAAAACTGCAATCACAGAAAAGAGATATTAGCCTGAGGGTCTGAGAGGCCAAGAGCCAACCAAGAGAGAAACAGAATATCCCAAGAGAGGAATGACCCAGAGACAGAGCATGTGAACCTCCAGATAGTCCCTCATCTCCCTCATACTGGGCATGACATATGTGACATGGAATACACCACTGCCCAATTTGGGTCTCAATTCTAAACTTAAGGTTGAATCCTAGGCTAATAATTGGGGCTGTGATTCCTCCCAGCTTCTCCTGCACCTGCAGACACCGGCAGAGCAGAGAAGCTGAAAAGTCCTTCACTGTCCTGGCAGCAACTGTAAACATCAGGATCTTATCAGCCACCTTCTCAGTACAAATCCAAAACAGCTTCTTACTAGCTACTATGAAGAAAGTTAGCTCCATCCCAATAAAAAAACAGGACAAATGTAAATAATCCCGAGTATTCACTAGCTGCCCTATTCAATCAACAATGTGAATTAGTAGCATTAACTTTGCATTACTCCTTTAAGATGAACTGAGGTTGTTGGGGTTATTCTTATTCTTGAAGACTTTCAAATGCCTAAAAATTTAAGTAGAAGACTCAATTGGATAATTTATTAAATTGTGTATATATTATATTTCAGATGTTGATTACTAGAAGATGGACTGTTCTGCATTGGATGAGAGTCCAATGATGAGTTTAACAGAGTTGCATTTTTGAACCCTTGAAGGCTTCTATAAAATAGAATATTTTGTTCTAGATGTAAACCTTTTGACTGACTCCCTTTACCTTCTGCGGCACATCTATTATTGTGTTTTTAAGCTACTACCAACTGTTGTACTAAGCATAAGAAGATTCCACGCTGTCACTGGATTCCACTTTTAAATAAGAATGAATTGTAAAGATACAACAAATAAAGGAGCATCAAATTGCCTTTTTGAGCAGAACATCATGGGGAAGTATTGTCTGAGGTACATTTGCCTCTTGGTCAGTGAAAGAGGCACTCTAACTTTCTGATTATAATTTGTTCTTCAGAAAGGATATTAATTTGTAGAACTTAAAAAGCACAAGGGACTCCTTCATCAAATAGATAAAAGATACATTGTACCATGCTGTGATTGTATTCTATCAGAACAACAATTTCGCATGACACATAACAGATACAGTATGATTTAAAGAACAGCATTTATTGGTCTTCAACTAAATTAACTTCTCTTCTAGAACTATAGCACAAGGAAAGCTATGGTGAAATCTACCACTCCCGCTGGAAAAGTCTAATTTTTTTTCTTTATGGAAAAACTAATTTAATATTTTTTAAGGGTTCTAAGAATTAACAGTATGCCTGTGAAGATAGATTTGGTACATTCAGAAATAACACTCTGTCCTGCTGAGAAGAGGTAGAGTTTCTAACATGGCCAAGCAGTTACTGGGAGAAAGGAAGGGGAACAAGGAGAATACACATAGGGATCTCGCAGCATTAGTTGTTCTTGGTAACTAATTTACTGGCTGATTTTGGCTTTAAGGTATGTATCAGTTGGAGGAATGTATTACAGGACTTCAGGGGTGAGATAGTGCATGTAATCTGGTGTGCAGGCTGCATGTGTATGCATCTGAGAAACCCACTTTTCCTGATTGACACTTCACTGCTTCACACTTGGTTCTTTGTAACTTGTTTATCCAAGTGCATGATATATTCTTGCACAGCATGACATTTTTTGAGGAATAAGTTATGATGGTCCAAGCCTATAATTTGATTTCTGTAACAGGCCTTCTGGGACTGGAATACTTGTTCTAACTTGACTTTGCCTCTCCCTTTCTGAAGTAGTTCAGTGGGAATATGCACACCCACTAACCGTGTTTAACAAAGCATGCTCATTGTCCTGTATTTTAATCTGAAAGGTTAGGGCATTGAACCATTAAATACTCAATTTATTCATGTAGGAGCATTACATGTGTTTTAGTGTTTTCTTAAATGATTTGACATTAACAAAAGAACATTGAAGCAAAAGAAATTGTGTACAAGAGATAGGCCTTAGGCAATACAAAACAACAAATCATAACAGATATTAAAAACAGATTTAATATACATATTGCTGAAAAAATCCTAACCTTCATTATGAGAGCACTAGCTAGAGGGTGACTGCTCATGCAATTTGCTGTACATTAACTTACAAATTCTGTTACACTTCCTGATAAAAACTCTCTTATAAGTGAACTCATTGATGTCAAACCAACATCCGTGTATTTATTCAGTCCAGGCATAATTCATGTTCCGTGAGTGATGCTGTAACACTGATTCCGAGAGCTCTAGCTAGAAATTTATCTGATGTGTTTTTCTTTTATTTCTTCCTTTCTTTTTTCTAAGTAGACTTTGCTTCAGCTATTTGTCACTCACTGTGTTTGCTTTTCATAAACACTGAAAAAACAAAATTTATTGGCCCAAACATTCACTGTCCGTCGATATCTGTTATAGATATATGTATAGATATAGGTATTTGGCCAATTGCATATTTATAGCTGTGAGTATTCGTGACAGAAATTTGTAACTTCCCCTCAAGGGATAAAATATCACTGCAAAATCAAGACTAATTTTAGAAAATATCAGGATATATTGTATAACACAAAAATACTAAAACAAATTGGAAGAAATTACCAGTTATAAATTATTTGTGCAGGTCTTGTGAAAAACATGTATCTCTCATACTTTTTAGGATTCTGCTGGTGTGAAGACTACAAAGAGATAAACCAACATTTTTCATATTAGTGGACACCTTCCAAAAGAATATAACTTCGCAATTAGAAATACACATTGTAAATTACTGTTCGCAGTATTTGTTCATTTGAGAAATTAGCAAAGCAGAGTTTTACAAATTACTACTTCAAACAACTGGTGAGGGAGAACAGTACTGACCTACAGAGACTGAATATAAAGGAGATGATAATTTAGAGGCAAATTCTGACAACCCACTTGTATTAACCAGTTTCTTATTCTAAAGTTATCTTAGTGAGATCAATATGATTACTGGAACAGTAATGTGCTAGTTATTGTGAGAAAGCCTGGCAGAATCTGGCCTTTAATGTGTTTTACTGGCAAAAACATTTTTTTTTAATTTTATTTTTCTGTCTATAGGTGTTAAATAGCTTCAAGTTTGGAACTTGAAAGTTTATACATATTTCAAAGAGAAAACATCAGGATTGTTCATTTGCTTTGAAAAGTTGTTCTCCTGTCATTCTGCAGTTAGATTTATAAGCTTTTTTAGAAATAATACAATACCTGTACTCTCTTTTCTGTATTTTTTCCATAAATATATTGGTTTTGCAGCTCACTGTAGCATTCTCCTCTTAGAAGGATAATAACTCTTCCTCTCTTTGTGAAACAAGAAAAATATCATCTATGTTTGCCCTTCCTCACTCTTGAACCATTGAAAGCAATGCAAAATTTGGCATTGATTTCAATTACAGTAAGAATAGAGACTTGACCCTGATATGCTGAGCCCTCTTATGGATGGTATAGTCTTTTAGTGGTGCTTGACATATGCCTGGATCTTTCCTTAAGTATATAACATTTGCAAAAGGTGAGTCATTTCAGTGTTTTTTCTCTTCAAAAAATAGTGGTGATTTTTTGCATCTATTTGAGAAGGAAGAGAGACAAGAGTGAGAATAATTATGAAATTATTTGCTAGAGAATTAATTCCTGATTGAAGCTTGTATCTTTTTCCTTTTGTGTATTAGTTTCTGCTGCCACTGCTACCATACACTTAGCTTTGTTGCAACTTTTTTTCCTTCTTCCATGTGCCTTAACATGATTGGTTGGCTCCATGTTCTCATGCCATTGTTCAAGATGTTTCTATGGTGAGTGATTTAATTTCACTAGATTTGTGGCTTTCTCCTGCTGTGCCTGTACAATGGCATTGATGCAGGTTGTTGAAAAGGAGAGTCTCAAGCCAGGTGGAGTTAATTAAGACGAGGTAGGTACCCCTAGTCTTTCTCACATGCAAAAGAGCGTAAAGCAAACCTGACAGTTGATGTTATAACAAATGTAAATGTATTTTTGATGACAGATTATGTCATTTTAGAAAATAGTGAAAGCAACTGAAAACTAAGGCAATATACTGTCTGTTTAAATTGCTGTTCCCACTAAAGAAGAAGTAATTTATTTTCTGTGAATAACTGAACAGTCGTAGGGTTTGAGAAAAATTCACTTTAGTGTTATAACGAGAGGAATTGATACACAGACACAGGACTCCCCTCTCTACCCCTCCCTGCAAGGTTCCATGTTATGCTCACACATGGCTGATATATTGAATTTGGTAATTCCTCTAACTCTTGACATGCTAATAAAGTTACTGAAACTGATTAGGAACAAAAGAAAGCAGATGAAGCCCTATATTATTTGTGACTTGTTCTGTTGGGGAAAGACAGGAGGAGTTCAAGATTTTCCTGATGACTGCCAAAATTTACAAGCTGCAGAAATGTAGACATGTTTAAACCATACTTGCAGTGAATATCTGGCATGAAACAACACCGAGGGAAAGGTAGATATAGTGAAATCTCATACTACTTTAAGTAGGATAGATGGGGGAAGTTGTTTCTACTTTTGCTTAAATGAGTACATTTAATAAAATTAGTCTGAGTACAAGATACATGGGATAGAGCCATAGATGAGAACAAGTGGAAACTTGTAGATCTACTGTGATAAAGAATGGAGCTAAATGCAGCAAAGAAACACTGTGAATCTGGATCTTGATGGATTGAGAAGGAATGAAAGGACAGAAGAAGGAAAGAGCTAATGTCTACAGCATGCTTTTCTTCTTGATGAACTGATTTCCCTGTGGAATGTGTTTTGCTGCAGGAATATGTTTGGTATGAAAATGAAATGGAAACATAAGCAGTCTATCTAAGGTATTTTATCTAATCTCTGCGTTTATTTTAAATCCATCAGAACAGAATCTCAGCATTAATAATCTTATAAAACAAAGCAGCCAGAGGGCTGAAATTATTCACTCCTCTCTGCTTACACCATCTGAAGATATCAGGTTTTTCCCTCGCCTTACTCTCCAAGGGAATATTGTTGGGTCACTCAGAGGTGACTGCATGAATGCAAATGGAAAGAGATGGGTCTTCACTTTCACTTGTAAGATGCTACGGTCCAGAACTTATTCTAATTTTTGGTGAAAAGAAATCCCCTCTCTGGAAAGCAGACAAAGGCAGTTGCCAGGATCCTAACCCTGGTCTCCGTCTGCCACAGTTCCTAAAAGACTGCAGCTGCCACACTGGGTCAGAGTAAGCAGCAGGTATGAAGGAGTCATGGCCCAGTCTTTTCAAGACTGAAGAATAGGGCCAACATTTGGCCTTAGAGTAGATTTTATATCACCTAGAGAGAGAGAGTAACAGAGAAATCATCAGAATGATGTGTTTTTTCTGCTCTGCCAAACATAGGACATGCACTGAATAAGACGATATCAGCCAGATGTTTCTCATATCTCTGAATTCTGCTTAAGGAGAGAGATAAGAGAGGGAACATAACATTACATTTTATGAATATGTGATTAGATAAAGGACAGAGAGATGTGGCAACGGTACATAGCAAGGTATTAAATACGTAAATGTCATTGCAGTTTGAGCTGTAGTTCTGGGTTTTCAACTTTCCAGGAGTTTTCATAGTAAGTATAAGAAAAGGAATTTTGGAGATACCAAGCCTTCTGCATCTTTTGTAACACTATCTTCAGTTCTCTCTGTACAATCTATTGATAATGAACTTGTCAAAGTTAATGAAAGAAAATTGATTTGGATCAAACAAGCTCATGAACTCATTTACCTAACATCTGGGAATAAGGCCAGATTTTACCTACTATGTAGTAACAGAAATGTTAAAGAGCACCATAAAAATAAAATAAGAATAATTACAGCACAAACCTGGAGGTGAAAAGGAGAGTGGAAGGTGTCTTCTTGCACCTTTCAATGGTGATTTTTCAAAGTTAAATTGCTACATTCATTTTAAAAGATAATGTCTAGCATCCATAATAAGTACAGTTTGACCAAAAATAGTTGAGTTTAATCTTTCCAATCAAAAGCTTCACACCCTAAAGCTATTTTGAAATTTGAAATTACTTTTGAAGTTCAGAATGAAAAAAGTAAAGCCAACAGTTATTCTTGTTTTATAGAATTCCTGGATTTCTTCTGAATCTCTTGAAAAAACAGGATTTCCCATGAAGGAACAAAGTACATGAACATATTATTCAGTATTTCAGACACCTTAATTCCTAAGTCAGAAAGAACTCATCGTGAGTGAGGAAGAACTTTTTGTGGACTTTCATCAGGACTGTAACTCAGAGGCTTAATTTTTCGGGAGCTACTATAGCTTTTGGAAGTTCTCTGCATGAATTTTCAGAATCCTAAAAAACTGCGACAAGTGCCAGGTGCAAACTGTCTCAGTATAAAACTGCCATCCACTCAAGGTTTGTCACCCAGAGACAAGATCATTTTTGATATATGGCTTACACAACTTCTACTTTGTAGTTCAGAGCTGGGTTCAAAATTAAGAGAAGTTCTTCATCTTCCACTGTCAAGAATATAGTTTTTTAAAAGACATACTGTCCTCTTAATCTCACTGTCACACTATTTGTCAAAATAACCAGATTGTAAAGCTACAGGTATTTCTGCCACAGGACGAAAATTTATTCTGCTGAAGTCAATGACAAACACCTACAGGGATAGTATTTCACTCATGATATTTCACCGTAATATATCATGACTCTAAATGAAGTTGTGGTTGTTCATAATTGGATTGTGATTACAGAAGAGTAGCAATAAGAAGAGACAATGAAAATGCTATTTATATTTAGAATAAGGTTAAATAAAATGAGCTAGATGAAAAATTAAAAAAGAAAAGAAGTGAAACTAGTGACAACCATCTTAGTGTGAAAACTGAAATAACTTTCTATTTCGTTATCCAGAGACTAAGATGGCATATTTTTTAAAGAATCACATATTTGATCTTTGCTTTCTTTTTGTTGTCCCTTTTTCATCTACAGAATATAGTAAAAAACCCACATTATTCTAACGTATCTTTGCTAGTTTTCTCAGTTATAACTTTTTAAACTTATTTTAAATTTTAGGAAAAGAAAAACTGCAGGAAAAAAAATGGGGAAGGGAGTAAGCCGGTGATAATAGCAAAGATATTAACCTGAAGTAAAAGTGTAATTAAATATTTCATTTTTAAAATCAAACCCTAATTTTGGACATTCATGGGTAAAAAACCCAGCAAAATGTATAAAGTAGTTTTTAGTAAATGGCAAGCTACAAGAAAATATACACTGCATTGCAGTCACTGATTTATTTGTAAGCCCTTTAGGGAAAGACACCTTAAAATGTGTGTGTATATCAGACTTACAGGACCAAGGCCTGCACTCTGATTGGCTAAGTTGATGTAAAGTTATTAATAAAAATTCTAATAAAAGGACAGGAAAAAAGAATATGAATAGCACTCAGCACTTTGTATTCCCTGAAAACTTTTATTGTAAAGGAAATTGTCTTATTATGATCAATCTTCTATCGAGAATGTTTAGGCACAAACGTAAAAGCTAATACGGAGTATAAAAGGAGTATAAAAATATGGCTGGCACATAGTATGTCATAAAGTGCTGAAAAGTAGATTACGTTAGAAAAGATTTAAAGGAAAGAAAGAAAAAATGTGCATCTCTTGAAGAGGTTTGAAAACCTGTCAGTTCTTAGCAGTAAGTCAATATTTTAATTTCTGGGCTCAAGAGTCTGTCTGTTAAGTAACTAGAAATTATTTCAGGCAGAAGTAGATGTAAATGATAGCATTCAAAAACCTGTGAAAAGATACAGTTAAAACTGATCTGGTATCTTTTAGAATATTGTGGCTCTGCAATTCTACATACTACCAGGAAGATTTATCACCTGGAAAAAGATCAAATAATAAGGGAATTCATCAAAAAGCCAGAAAGAAGATATATCTTGACGAAGGCAAACAAAGTGTATTGCAGAACGACACAATCAATAGTAAATGAAATATTAATCTTCTCTAATGAGTTTAAGACGGAACTAACTAATAAATCAGACTCAAAACTTACTGCTTAAAATCAAATGTGAGGTGAACATTTTAATTATATTTATAAAAGCTTGTTTTTAGAGTTCAATCACTAATTCAGACTGTGGGTGTGAAATGTGAGTGTGACAAACCTAGCACAGCAACTTCCTACTTGTACAAAAAAATGGAAAAGTGAAGATCACTGCTGAGTTTTTGCAGTTTATACCAGAAATATAAAATCAGTAGTGAGAGGTAGGTTTCAGATTTTGAAAACTTCTTTTAATAATATGTTTTTAGTCAAACATTAAAAAGCTGAAAGTCTTGTAATTTTAGGGGTTAAAACAATACAGACAGTCATGCGGTCTAGACAATCTCTTGTCTCCTGTCCTATTTACAGATTCAGTAAAGATTCATATAGCTGGAACTAATCCTGGAAGTCCTGCCAATGTTAATATATATCATTTCTTATTAATTGGTTTTCATTTCTTCCTGTACATTAAAAATAGTCAGAGTGTACCTTCAGTTGTGAATAGAAAAGGGACAAGTTAGTTGACCAACTACATAACATAAGTAAACAATGCCTGGAAGTGAATAACAAATGAATGATTGAATAAAATTCAGTATTTTAGTTATATTATGAATGTTGGAAAACAGGAAAGACTTGTACAGAAAGAAGGGCTGGGTCACAAATGAAATGATGTCGTAAACTTGAAAAAAATTATAATAGTAGGACTGAATACCTTTGTAAATGATGTTAGTAAATATAGGTAAATAGAAGCAGTAAATAGCTGCACAATGAGTAGCCACCTATATCCCAAATACACACAATAGAACCAGCTTCCCAGCTGCATCTGATCTGAATAAAGTACACATTTGCAAACCTGTTTGAGGCATGAACAAACGTAGCTTAGAGGTTGCCAATGTTTAAATTAACTCTTTGGAAAAAGGAATATATTTCCTTTGAGCATGTACAATGCCTAGGTAAATGGCACCCTAATCCCTAATGAGGGCTTGTCTACACTGCCAGAACACATAATGTGAGAGCAGGAATAAAAAGCCCTCAGCCCCCAGCATAAAACTTCTTTACTCTGTATTGACTGTGTTCACAGCTGCAAACCTTGCAGTGCGTAAGAGCAGTTCTCCAGATCCTGTAATCTACAGCAGTGCCAAGTGAGGAGTTGTCGTGGGTTAAGCAGAGCAGAGTTATTTTTTTTTTCCTTTTCCCTTCTCTTCATAAATAGCTAGTAAAAAGCTATGTTTTGGATTCCTGCTCAGGAGAGAATTGATAAGAGAAGAACAGAGAAGAACGTTTATAGTTATTGCTAGGATGTTGCTATTTGTTCTCAAGGACGAGATACATTCAGCCTCTCTCCTCTCAATAGACAGAGAGAGAGCCCGGCTTCTAGCCTGGGATTTGCTTTTAGGT
>WKFP01013485.1:0-14591 GCA_011057875.1 Pterocles orientalis | reverse complement strand
ACCCCCCGTCAGGCAGCTCCCCCATGCCCCCGAGAGCCCCACGGCCGCCCTCAGCCCCCTGGAGAAACGGGCCATCAACCTCACCTGGGCCAAGCCCTTCGACGGCAACAGCCCCCTGCTCCGCTACGTCGTGGAGGTCTCCGAGAACAGTAAGGGGGTTGTGGTTTGACACCACGCAGCCGCTCGCTCACCCTCCACCCTCCTGGGGATTGGGGAAAGAATAAAAGGGGTGAAGAGAAAAGGGAGTCACGGGTTGAGACTGGATTAAGAACAGTTTAATAACTAAGCTACAATAATATTGGAAATAATAATAATTATGGCAGTAGGAATATATAGAAATATACAAATGAGCGATACACAGTGATACTGCTCACCACCCGGTGTCTCAGCTGAAACCAGGACAAAGGGGCTTCTCCCACCCTCCTGGCACCACTGCTCCCACTGCCCCCAGCACAGTCTGGTCCCTGGCATCACCTGGGGACAGTGGCCAAGGGATGCTGCAGGGAGCTTGGGGACCGTGGGACTCATCAGCTGGACAGGTGGAGGTTGGGTCCTCCACCCTGCTGCCCCGTTCTCCCCCTGCAGACGCACCCTGGACCGTGCTGCTGGCCAGCGTGGACCCCGAGGTGACATCGGTGGCCGTGCGGGGCTTGGTCCCCGCTCGCTCCTACCAGTTCCGCCTCTGTGCCATCAATGATGTGGGCAGGGGACAGTTCAGCAAGGACACGGAGAGGTGAGCCGCAGCCAGGGGGGTCCTGGGGTGCCGGCAGCCCTGGGCGCTCACCCTACCTTGTCCCCACAGGGTGTCCCTGCCCGAGGAGCCCCCCTCCGCGCCCCCCCAGAACGTCATCGCCAGCGGCCGCACCAACCAGTCCATCATGATCCAGTGGCAGCCGCCCCCCGAGAGCCACCAGAACGGGGTCCTCAAGGGCTACATCATCCGGTGAGCGCCAGCGGGGGAGCGTGGGTGCCCTGTCCCCGGTGTCCCCAGCTCTGACAGCCGCCCCCGTCCCCAGGTACTGCCTGGCGGGGCTGCCCGTGGGTTACCAGTTCAAGAACATCACCAACGCCGAGGTCAACAACCTGCTCCTGGAGGATCTCATCATCTGGACCAACTACGAGATCGAGGTGGCGGCGTACAACAGCGCCGGGCTGGGGGTCTACAGCATGAAGGTGACCGAGTGGACGCTGCAGGGAGGTACGGGGGAGCTTGGGAGGGGTGTGGGGGTCGCAGGGGGACTGGGATGTACTGGGGAGGGATGAGCAGGGGCTGCGGAGCCAGGGCAGGGCTGGCCCAGCCAGGGGGGTCTTGGGTTACCCTCCTGGGGGGCTGGCACCTGGCCAACGAAAGGGACGTGGCAGGGCTGGAGCCGCTGTGAGGTATCCCTTTGTCCCGGCAGTCCCCACGGTGCCACCAGGGAACGTACAGGCTGAGGCCACCAACTCCACCACCATCCGCTTCACCTGGAACCCCCCCAGCCCCCAGTTCATCAACGGCATCAACCAGGGCTACAAGGTGAGGGGTGGTTCCTGCGCATCTCCCCAAAAATGGGGCAGCTGTGGGGGGACAGAAATCCTCGTCCGCCCGTCACAAACCTCTTTGACTCCTCGGAGAAACCCCTAACTCATTCCAGCCTGACTGCTAAAATAATATTTACTGAGATTTAACACTTGCATGGGCTCGGAGGCTCCCATGCTCTGTTAATTAATTCCAAATTGCAATTAATTCAAATTTACATGAATTAAATTGAATTTTAAAACATTAAACTTGTTTCTTAATCCACTCAAAAAGAAGTTCAGGAATTTAATTGCCGCTGAATGAGATAACCAGAGCGAGTCAGATATTTAACATTCTTATTAGATGTCACTTAGTATTTTTGATTAGTATTTTTAGGGGCCTAATTAGTATTTAATTAAGTTGCTATAGGCTATCTTGCACAATACCAATTAAATGCCCAAACATCCCTCCTAAACGCCGGCAAGCGGGCGATTCCACGCCGTTATCGATGGGAGTTAATCACCATTGCTCTGCGTCGGACGGGTAAGCGCACGCCGTTACCGGCATCCAGCGCTCCTGCGCCGTTAATTGATGTTTAATCAACTCTGAATAAACAAGGGGATGCTGGCGGTGCCCGGAGGATGGTGTTTGCGGTACAGATGTGCGTGGGGGGGGATGCTGGTACCCAGCATCGTTATCCCAACGCCTTCCTCTCGCAGCTCATCGCCTGGGAGCCGGAGCACGAGGAGGAGGCGACGGTGGTGACGGTGCGCCCCAACTTCCAGGACAGCGTCCACGTGGGCTACGTGGCGGGGCTGCGGAAATTCGCCGAGTACTTCACCTCGGTGCTGTGCTTCACCACGCCGGGGGACGGCCCGCGCAGCCCCCCCCAGCTGGTGCGCACCCACGAGGATGGTACGGGGAGGCTCCGCGTTCCCGCGGGATGGATTCTGCCCGCGGGTGGCTCCGGGGGTGGGGGTCAGCACCCCGAAATGGGGGACCTGGTCCCACCGGTGCTGCTGGTGGGTCGTGGAATGGGGGTGATGCCCAACCCTGGGAAGCCCCATCATCCATCCTCTCTCCTGGGGGGTCCCATGGGTGCTGGGGGCTCCCACCCTTGGGTGGGTGCTGTCTGCTGAGCCTGGGGGTCTTTGGGCAGTGCCTGGCCCCGTGGGACACCTCAGCTTCAGTGACATCCTGGACACGTCCCTGAAGGTCAGCTGGCAGGAGCCGCTGGAGAAGAACGGCATCCTGACGGGTAAGGGAGCACCAGCGGTACCCGGCTCCCCCAGTCCCCTTCCCATCCCCGCTGCATCTCCCCCCGGTCCTGTTCCTTCCCCACAGCATTTCCTGCCCCGCAGCATCTCCCCCTGGTCCCATTCTTTCCCTTCAGCATCTCCTGTCCTGCAGCATCTCCCCCCAGTCCTGGGCAGCATGTCTCTCCCCGCAGCATCTTCCCCTGGTCCCCTTCCCGTCCCCGCAGCATCTCCCCTGGCCCCCTCTGCCCCTCGGGGTGGGTGACGCGGGGGGCTGACGGCACGGGGCACGTTGCAGGTTACCGCATCTCGTGGGAGGAGTACAACCGCACCAACACGCGGGTGACCCACTACCTGCCCAACGTCACCCTGGAGTACCGCGTCACCGGGCTCACCGCCCTCACCACCTACACCATCGAGGTGGCCGCCATGACCTCCAAGGGCCAGGGCCAGCTCTCCTCCTCCACCATCTCCTCGGGGGTCCCTCCAGGTGAGCGCGGGGACACCGGGGGGCTGCGGCTGGTGACAGGGGTGAGCCCCCGTTGCCACCCCCCTGCCCTGTCCCCGCAGAGCTCCCCGGTGCCCCCACCAACCTGGGCATCTCCAACATCGGACCCCGCTCTGTCACCCTCCAGTTCCGCCCCGGGTACGACGGCAAAACCTCCATCTCCCGCTGGCAGGTGGAGGCACAGGTATGGGGTGGTTCGGGGTGGGGGTCCGGGGGTGCTGAGGGGGGCAGCTCACCCCAGTCCCATCCCGCAGGTGGGTCAGAGCGGTGAGGATGGAGAGTGGGGGCTCGTCCATCAGCTGGCTAACGAGCCCGATGCCCGCTCCATGGAGGTGCCCAACCTGAAGCCCTACACCTACTACAGGCGAGTGGCCGGGACGGGGTTGTGACATCCCCCCCGTGGGGACCAGAGCCCCCTCGCCCCCCGCCGTGACCCCCCCTTGTCCTCTCCCAGTTTCCGCATGCGGCAGGTGAACATCGTGGGCACCAGCCCCGCCAGCCTGCCCTCCCGCAGGATCCAGACCCTCCAGGCACCCCCGGACGTGGCGCCCGCCAATGTCACCCTGCGGACGGCCAGTGAGACCAGCCTGTGGCTGCGCTGGATGGTGAGGAGGGGACCACGGCTCTGGGAGGTCTGTGCCCACGGGGGATGGAGCTGGGGGGCTGTGGGAGCTCAGGAGTGACGGTGGCCGTCTCTGCGGGCTGGGGCCAGCCCCTCCTGGAGCAGGAGTACAACGGGAACCCCGACTCAGTGGGGTACAGGATCCGGTACGCGCGCTTGGACAGCCGGGGACAGCCGGCGGTGCACGTCGTCCCCGACCGCGTGGAGCGGGAGTTCACCATCGAGGACCTGGAGGAGTGGACCGAGTACCGCGTGCAGGTCCAAGCCTTCAACAGCATCGGTGCGGGGCCCTGGAGCCCCTCGGTGCTGGGACGCACCCGGGAGTCAGGTACCGCTGGGCACCCCCCTAGTGCTGGGCACCCCCCCAGTGCTGGGCACCCCCCCGGTGGGATCCATCCACCGACCTCTACTCTCCTCCCTCCACCAGTGCCCTCCTCTGGTCCCAGCAACGTGTCGGCACTGGCCACCAGCTCCAGCAGCATGCTGGTGCAATGGAGCGACATCCCCGAGGCGGACTGCAACGGCCTCATCCTGGGCTACAAGGTGGGCACCGACCCCAGCCCCAGCACTGCGGCCCTGCCTGTGCCCTGCCTGTGCCCTGCCTGTGCCCTGCCAGCCTCCCCCTTTCCCTGGGGGTGTCACCCTGAAGGCTGCCAGGTCCCCCCGTCCCCATCAGTGCCAGCCTTTGCCAGGCTGCTCCATCCCGGGGGGTCCCAGGGGCTGTGTCCCTGCCTGGCTGTGTCACAGGGGGTCTTTTGCAGGTGATGTACAAGGAGAAGGGCTCGGATGCTCGTGCACGGTTCTGGCTGGCGGAGGGCAACGCCTCCCGCAGCGCCCAGCTGAGCGGGCTGGGCAAGTACACGCTGTACGAGATCCGGGTGCTGGCATTCACCAGGATGGGCGACGGCGTCCCCAGCCGGCCCCCTGTCCTCGAGAGGACGCTGGATGACGGTGGGTGACAGCAGAGGGACCTCAATGGGCTGGGGGGTCCCCTGGGTGCATAAGACCCCACCTCCATCCCCACCTCCATCCCCACCTCCATCCCCATCCCATCCCATCCCATCCCATCCCATCCCATCCCCATCCCTGTTTCCTGGGGTGATCCCTCCTGACACCCGGGACTCTCATTCCCGGTGGACGGGGCTGAGCCCTTTTCACAGACTCTGATGCTTTGCACACACTTGTGCACCCCCCACTGATCCCCATCTCTCCCCCCTCCAGTGCCCGGCCCCCCCGTGGGGATCCTTTTCCCCGAAGTGAGGACCACCTCCGTGCAGCTCGTCTGGCAGCCGCCTGCAGCACCCAACGGCGTCATCCTGGGTAGGTGGGAGCTGTGCCGGCTGCGCCACGCCGGGGTGCTCCGCAGAGGGGTGCAGCAGTCCCCCGGGAGCAGGGATCAACGTGGGGGGGCAGAGGGCAGCCCCCTGAGCATCTCAGAGCCCAGGACTGGGCTTTCCCCATCCCTGGCTGCACGGGAGCCCCCCATGATGCTGCCCCGTGCGTGGGCAGGGATGAAGGCATGCACGGGGGGAGCCCAGGACGGTCCCCCCTCCACCAGTCCCCACCGTGCCGCTTCCCTCCCCGCAGCCTACCAGGTCACCCACCGCCTCAACACCACCGCGCTCAACGCAGCCGCCGTGGAGGTGCTGGACCCCAGCGCCCGCCAGTACACGGCCACCGGCCTCCAGCCCGAGGCCACCTACCTGTTCCGCATCGCGGCGCAGACCCGCAAGGGCTGGGGCGAGCCGGCCGAGGCACTCGTGGTGACCACGGAGAAAAGAGGTAACGGATGGGGGGGGTCCAGCCCGCGGTGGGGGGCTGCGTGTGCCGGCGGCGTGCCCGCGGTGCTCCCAGCCTCTCGCCTCCCCCAGACCGGCCGCAGCCCCCCGGGAAGCCGCTGGTGCGGCAGGAGGAGGTGCGAGCCCGCAGCGTGCTGCTGTCCTGGGAGCCGGGCAGCGACGGGCTCTCCCCCGTCCGCTACTACACCGTGCAGAGCCGCCAGCTGCCCGACGGCGAGTGGGCGCTGCATTCCGCTGCCGTCGGCCGCAACGCCACCGCCTTCGTCGTGGATAGGTGAGGAGCGGGGTGGCCATCGGTGGGGCCGGGGAGGTGATGGGCTCGGCTTTGGGGAATTAGCTTGTGCCTCAGTTTCCCCATCCCACAAGAAGCGGTTGGGAAGCGCCGGTCAAAGCGCCCTGCGGGAGGCAGGGTGGGCTCACGGGGGCACCCACCAGCCTCACCATCGCCCACCTGCTCTGCTTCCGTCCAGGCTGAAGCCCTTCACCTCCTACAAGTTCCGCGTGAAGGCGACAAATGACATCGGGGACAGCGAGTACAGCGAGGAGTCGGAGTCGCTCACCACCCTGCAGGCGGGTCAGCGCGGGCTGCGGCTCCTGGGGCAGGGACAGGGGGTGTCCCCCTGTCCTGGGCATCCCCTCCCCATGCCCAGGGCATCCCCCGTGTCTAGGCATCCCTCCCGTGCCTGGGCATCCCCTCCCCATGCCCAGGACATCTCTGGTCCCTCACCACCCCCTTCTCCCCGCAGCCCCCGAGGAAGCCCCCACCATCCTCTCCGTCACCCCGCACACCACCACGTCGGTGCTCATCCGCTGGCAGGTACTGTCCCCTCTGCCTCGAGGGTGTCACGAGACCAGCCACCTTGGGAGGTGACACTGAGGCATACTGGGGACAGCCTGTTTTGGGGTGCTGGGGACCCCCAGAGCAGCCCCTCACTGTCCCCCCCCCGCGCAGCCCCCGGCCGAGGACAAGATCAACGGGATCCTGCTGGGTTTCCGCCTGCGCTACCGCGAGCTGGTGTACGACAGCCTGCGCGGCTTCACCCTGCGCGGTGTCCCCAACCCCGGCGCCACGTGGACCGAGCTCACCCGTGAGTGCTGGTGGCCCTGCCACACCGGGGACGTGGTGGGGTGGCCTGGGGGGGGTGGGTGGAGGATGGGGCAGGGTGTCCAGCATCTCCTGGGTACCAGCCTGGAGCTGTCAGGGTCAGGCTGTGTCCCACGGAGGTGTCACCGACCCCTCGTGCCAGCAGGTCAGTGGTCCCTAACACGCCTGTCTAATGTCACTGGCTCGTCCCGCTGTGCTTAGCCCCCACGTCCCCGTAGTGTGGGTGTCCCCGTGCCTGTCCCTAACACACGTGTCTGTGTGACATCCTGCTGTGTGTGTCCGGGTGGGCTGCCAACTGCAGACTCCGAGGGGGACGGGGTCACATCCATTCTGGGGGGACACCAGTGACAAGGACAGAGCCCCTTGCCCCATCCAGCGCGGTCGGACCCCCATGGAGACCCCGATGCCCAGACCCGGCTCGTGCCATGCTAGGGCTGGAGGATGGAAAGGCTCCTGGGTTCCGTGACAGCCCTGGTGGCACCTGGGGGTGACAGGGCCCTTGCAGGGGACCCCTGACCCCCCTGGGGTGGGCAGCTGTGCTGGGTGGGTGCTCAGAGGCAGGACCCCCCCCTGTGCCATGTGCGGGACTAACCAGCCGCCTGCTCTCCTGCCCGCGCTGCCCAGCCGTCTACGCCGTGCACAACCTCAGCGAGGTCTCCCTCACCCAGTACGAGCTGGACAGTAAGTCACCGCGCCCCTGCCCCTCCCCACGTCCCCCTGCATGTCACCCCTGCTGCCACCCCCCCGCCGTGTGTCCCTGTGCTGTGGGGTGAGCCCAATGCCCTGTGTCCTGTGTCACCTCTGCCTGTCCCCTCCTCTTGCTCCTTGGGGAGGGGGGACACTGCTGGGTCGCCGGGGGGCAGCAGGACCCCCCCACCCACCGCAGGATGTGGCCCCGCTCACCCCTTCTCCCCCCGCAGACCTGAGCAAGCACCGGCGCTATGAGATCCGCATGAGCGTGTACAACGCCGTGGGCGAGGGTCCCCCCAGCCCCCCCCAGGAGGTCTTTGTGGGTGAAGCGGGTGAGTCTGGCGGGGCTGGGGGCTGTGGGGAGGGGGCTCGGCCGCCCTGGTGCCCTGTGCTCCTCTGGGCCACTGCGCAGCATCCCCCTGGCCCCCATCCCCTCTAAACACCCCCGATGTGCCCTGGGGGGCTTTCCCCCGCCCTGGTCCTGGCAGGGCTGTCACACTGTCCCCTCCTTTGACGCAGTGCCCACCGGCGCGCCGCAGAACGTGGCGGTGCAGGCGGCCACGGCCACCCAGCTGGATGTCACCTGGGAGCCACCACCCGCCGAGACCCAGAACGGGGACATCCAGGGGTACAAGGTACCGCAGCCCGTCACCTGCGAGCTGGCACCAAGCTTGGGGACACTGGGTGCCCTGGGAATGTGCTGGGCTTGTGGCAGAGGGGGAGACAGGGTGCCCTGGGGTGATGCTGGGTGTCACTGGGGGGTGCTCAGCTCCCTGGAGAGATGCTGTGGGTGCTGCTGGGGAGGGGGTTCTGGGGAGATGCCGGGTGTCCCAGGCAGATGCCGGGTGTCCCATCCCGGTGCCACGCGCTCGCGGGGCGGCAGGTGGCGTCCTTGGCCCTTGGATGCAGCTGGGATGCAGCCGGAGTACAGCCAGGGTGCAGCTCGAGTACAGTCAGGATGCTGTTGGGATGCAGCTGGGATGTAGTCAGGATGCTGCTGGGATGCAGCTGGATTACAGCTGGGATGCAGTCAGGATGCTGCTGGGATGCAGCTGGATTACAGCCGGGATGCAGTCAGGATGCTGCTGGGATGCAGCTGGATTACAGCTGGGATGCAGTCAGGATGCTGCTGGGATGCAGCTGGATTACAGCTGGGATGCAGTCAGGATGCTGCTGGGATGCAGCCAGGCTGCCCAGCCCCATGCTCTAGGCGCCTCCTTGGCCCCATCCACAGCGGTTCCTCCTGCTCAACCCCATCCTTTGGGATTTAGGCACAGCTCAAAGGTGATCTGTGTGTGATCTATGTGTGATCCGCAGCGATGCTGGGCCCTGAGCCAGCTGCAAGTGGGGGTCACGGCTGATGCCCAGCACAGCCCAGAGCCATCCCCGAGGAGAGGCCGTTCCTCGCTGTGCTGAGAGCCCCAGCCACCCTGGGACAGGGGCTCAGGAGCCCAGGCGGGGCTGCGGGGGGTGTTTGGGCACAGCAAGGGGACTGGAGGGGTGAGAGGGGCCGGATCCCCGCATCAGCCGGGTCTCTGTGCCGCCTCCTCCTGCAGATCCACTTCTGGGAGGCTCAGCGCCAGAACGAGAGCGCGCGGGTGAAGACGCTCTTCCTGCCCGAGAACGGGGTGAAGCTGAAGAACCTGACGGGGTACACCTCCTACTGGGTCAGCGTCGCCGCCTTCAACGCCGCCGGAGATGGACCCCGCAGCCCCCCCGTCAAGGGGCGGACGCAGCAGGCAGGTGGGGACCGTGGCGTGACTGTCCCCAGCCCTTTGCTCCGCACGGTCGCATCCGGACCCAGGGCTCTGTGTCTCCGGAGGGTCGCATCCAGACCCAGGTGCCTCTGGGGGTCCAGCTCCAGCAGAGTCCAACTAATGCCCCTTCATCCCAGCTCCTGCATCCTGAGCAGGGACCAGCCCTGGGCTCACCCCGGGGGGTCTGTGGGTTGGGGGGACATGGAGGTGAAGGTCTTGGCTGAGAGCTGACAAGGATGAAAGTCTTGGGAGGAGAGAGACGAGGAGGAGACTCCTTCCCTGAGCCCTGCGTGGTGTTCGCTGCACTGGGGACGGCGGCACAGGGGGGTGGCACCAGGATGCTGCGAGAAGGGGATGACGAGCACTCCAGCCCCGTTCGGGTGGAGGCAACGAGTGGGGCTGGCTCAGTGCCGGGGATGTCCCCTGGGAGCGCTGAGCTGTCCCTGGTCACCCCCCTCCCCACAGCCCCCAGCGCCCCCGGCTCCATCCGCTTCAGTGAGCTGACCACCACCTCGGTGAACGTGTCCTGGGAGCCGCCGCCGCTGCCCAACGGCATCCTCGAGGGCTACAGGCTGGTCTACGAGCCCTGCATGCCCGTGGACGGTGAGGGCTCGGCGGGGGCACCACGGGGAGGCTGGGGGTGATGGGGGGCTGCGGGGAGGACCCAGCTCAGCCCCTGTCCCCACAGGCATCAGTAAGATCGTGACGGTGGATGTGAAGGGGACCAGCCCGCTGTGGATGAAGGTGAAGGACCTGGCCGAGGGCGTCACGTACCGGTTCCGAATCCGTGCCAAAACCTTCGCCTACGGGCCGGACGTGGAGGCAAACATCACCACGGGGCCCGGGGAAGGTAGGGGGGGACGGGTGGGATGCTGTGCTGGGGTAAGGGAGGAGATGCGGTGGGGACAGTTCCCCCAGTGCCACTGGTTTGTCCCTCCGTGCCTCCAGCTCTGCTCTGGGTCCCCAGGTGCCCCTGGTCCTCCCGGCGAGCCCTTCATCTCCCGCTACGGCTCGGCGATCACCATCCACTGGTCCAGCGGGGACCCCGGCCAAGGGCCCATCACCAGATACGTCATCGAAGCCCGTCCTTCAGGTACCGCAGCTCCTCTGCTTCCCATCCCCGCCTCCATACCGCTGGGGTCAGGAGAAAGGGAAACTGAGGCAGGGAGTGCTGACCCCTCCCAGGCCCCCCGAAAAAGGCTGGGTTGGGGATTAGGACCTGGGTTTTTGGGGTGTCGGCCACATGCTGGACCACGAGGACCACGCTGCTGAGCGGGTGCTCCCTCCCACAGCCCCCGTTAGTGTTTTCTCCCTGCCGCTGAGACCGGAGCTCAGACCACCCGTCGATCGCTATCGGGGGTCGGCGCTGCTCCCTGTGTTGGGGGTCAGCACCCGGGAGGGAAACCCCTCGCTCCCATGAGCCGTGGGGCTGGCAGGGGGGCAGGATACATCACTCCGGCTTTTTAATGATGCTGCAGTGAGCCAGCTTGGTGCTGATGGGGCCGGGGGAGCGGGGTGCATGGCGGGGGGGACACACGGTCCCGGATGGAGGGAGATCAGCCTCTCACCCCGGGGAGTCCTGCAGAGCTGGTCCCCCCCCTCCCAGCCCCCTTCTCTCTTCCAGATGAGGGGCTCTGGGACATCCTCATCAAAGACATCCCCAAGGAGGTGACGTCCTACACCTTCAGCACGGACATCCTCAAGCAGGGGGTCAGCTACGACTTCCGCGTCATCGCCGTCAACGACTACGGCTACGGGACCCCCAGCACGCCCTCCCCCTCCGTGTCAGGTAGCCGGTGGGACCGGTGCCGAGGCATCCCCGGGGGGATGCTGTCACCCCTGGGCTGGAGGGAGGGTCCCAGCGTTGCTCTGTTCTCGTGGCCGTCGCTGAAGCCCATCTCCCCAACCCCGCCTGGCTCCTGCAGAGCCCCAAATCCCGCTGCCAGCGCTCCCCTTGCAAAACCTCCTGCTGTCCCCCCTTAAGCCTCTCCCTCGCGTGGATCCAGGTCTCACAAAATTCTCCAAGATGACCCCATGCCCTGCAGGGTCTCCCCACCCATACTGGTTTGCCCCCCATCCCTCATCCCCTCCTCATCCTCCCTGCTCTTCCCCAGCCCAGAAAACCAACCCCTTCTACGAGGAGTGGTGGTTCCTGGTGGTCATCGCCCTGGTGGGGCTCATCTTCATCCTCCTCCTCGTCTTCGTGCTCATCATCCGCGGGCAGAGCAAGAAGTACGCCAAGAAGTCGGACTCGGGTGAGCCACCGGGGGTCTGATGGGTGATGGGGGGGCCCTGGGGGGTCCAGAGCCCCGACCCCATAAGAGCCTCTCTTGGGGCTTCCGTGCCTGCCTTTGGGGTCTGGGTGGGGTGGTGGGAGCCTGCCTCAGGGCACGGCTCCTCCGGAGACCCCGGGACATCCCAGAAGGATGCTGTGGGCTTCCCGGAGAGCGCTGGGAGCTGCAGATTAAATAAGCGACTTGTCGGCTGTCAGCTGCGGAGGCAGGGCAGGCCGGGGGCTCGGCGGAGGTCAGCGGGATTAGTCAAACACGGCTCTGTTTTCTTAGCTGTATCAAGGGCTCAAATTGTGGGGAAAATCCAGAGCTCCTCGCTAAGCAAACAGAGCAGCCGAGCCGGGAGCCGCGGGCGATGGGGCAGGTCGGGGTGGGTGCTGTGCTCCAGGCTGGGTACGGCCGGTGGTGCTGGGCATGAGGCTGCTCCCCGGGACCGGCATCTCACAGCATCCCCAGGGTTTGGTCTCTGCAATGCCAGAACCAGCACAGCCCTCCCCAGACCATTCTGTGCAGGCTCAGAGACCCCCTCCGTGGTGCCTGGGGAGGGTCTGGGGGGTCCTGAGCATCCCATCCTGCAGGGAACGGCTCCAAGGCGACAGCCCTGAGCCACGGCGAGATGGTGAGCCTGGACGAGGGCAGCTTCCCCGCCCTGGAGCTCAACAACCGCCGCCTCTCCGTCAAGAACTCCTTCTGCCGCAAGAACGGCATCTACACCCGGTACGGACCCCCCACCGCAGCCCCCTCCCCGGGCAGGGGGGAGGTTTCCAGTCGTTGTGCCCATTCTTCCATCATGCGCTCGCCGTGGGGTGGGCAGGGGGCTGGGGAGGGCTGGCACCCCGGGGGGGTCACCATGTTCTGTGTCACCCTGTTCTGTGTCACCCTGTTCTGTGTCCCCCCGTCCACGAGCAGCAGCCGCTGCACCAGCCGGGATGCTGAGCAGCCTGGGAACCTCCGAGAGCCCACAGACCACAGGCAGGGTCCTGGGGGGGGCTTGGCAGGGCTTAGGGGTGGTCCCCAAGCTTGTCCCGGGGGTTGGCTGGGCTCATCCCTGAAGGGGGACCCTGGCTGAGCTGCCACCTGTCCCCAAGGTCCCCGCCGCGCCCCAGCCCCGGCAGCCTCCACTACTCGGACGAGGACGTGACCAAGTACAACGACCTGATCCCCGCCGAGAGCAGCAGCCTGACCGAGAAGCCCTCCGAGGTCTCCGACTCGCAGGTACCCGCACAGGGATGGGGACCCGGGGTGGGGGGACAGGCTGGATGGTGCTGGGAGCCCTCCAGCCCCACTCTCTGCTGGTCCGGGGGCACATCTGGGACAAGCAATGCTGGTCCCACCGCCCTGCAGCAGCATCCCCGTGGCTTTGCGGCACCGCTCCAGCATGAAGCTGGCACAGTCCCCGGCCCGTGTGCTGGAGGTGTGACACCATGGGGGGCACCCCCAAGGGCTGCAGGGACAAGGGGACAGGAGGGCAGCGGGGTTGGGGACTGTCCCGCTGCCCGGTCGCTGGTGGCAACGGCCGCGGCTCTGCCAACCCTGCAGAAAGGGACTTTTGTCTCGTCCCGGAGGAATGGGCAGCTGCGGCCGGGCAGGACCGCGGCCACGGGCAGCTCCCGGGGAGGCCACCGGAGCATCGCCCCGGGACGGATGCTGGGCAGCAGCTGAAGATACGAGGCTGAAGCCCAGGGGGAGGTCCCGGGGGTCCCAATGGCTGTCCCCAAGCCGGGAGGGGACCAGCCCCGGGGGGTCTGTCCATCACTCCCCCCTCCAGCTGGTTTTTTGCCTTCCCGTGGCGGGTGCCGGCTGCGGTCCCTGTTGCCGGCTCGAGTGGCTTTTGAGGAGCCGTGAAGAGCGCAGGGAGCTGGCGCGGAGCAGCGTCCCCACCGCCCTCAATGGGCCCTTTGTGCGGCCGGGGGGAAGCTGCATCCAATTACCGGCAGCGGGGAGCAGAGCCGCCAGCCTCCCAAAAACACCCTCCCCACCAGCCCGGGGGCACCACAGCCTTGGGGACCCCCCCGCAGGGCCCCAGCACCCTGAAACCCTTTGGGATGAGGTTTTATTTTGCTTTAGCAAGAGGCAGAAACACCCCAGCAGCTCCTAAAAATCTTTTGGGGTGCGCTCGCCAGCATCCCCCGAAGAGCACTGGGAAAACTCACCCGATTTTTGGGGCTGGGGGATGATCCTGCCCACCCCAGTGGTGCTGCAGCCCTCGCAGCCCCAAAAAATCTTTTGGGGTGCGCTTGCCAGCATCCCCCGAAGAGCACTGGGAAAACTCACCTGATTTTTGGGGCTGGGGGGTGATCCTGCCCACCCCAGCGGTGCTGCAGCCCTCGCAGCCCCTAAAAATCTTTTGGGGTGTGCTCGCCAGCATCCCCTGAAGAGGAGCAGGAAAACTCGCCCTGGTTTTGGGGCTGGGGGGTGATCCTGCCCACCCCAGCGGTGCTGCAGCCCTCGCAGCCCCTAAAAATCTTTTGGGGTGCGCTCGCCAGCATCCCCCGAAGAGCACTGGGAAAACTCACCCGATTTTTGGGGCTAGGGGGTGATCCTGCCCACCCCAGTGGTGCTGCAGCCCTCGCAGCCCCAAAAAATCTTTTGGGGTGCGCTTGCCAGCATCCCCCAAAGAGCACTGGGAAAACTCACCCGATTTTTGGGGCTGGGGGGTGATCCTGCCCACCCCAGTGGTGCTGCAGCCCTCGCAGCCCCTAAAAATCTTTTGGGGTGCGCTCGCCAGCATCCCCCGAAGAGGAGCAGGAAAACTCGCCCTGGTTTTGGGGCTGGGGGGTGATGCTCCCCACCCCGTGCTCACTCCCCCCCCCATCCTGTCCCTTAGGGCAGTGACAGCGAGTACGAGGTGGACCCCGGGCACCAGAAAGCCCACTCCTTCGTCAACCACTACATCAGCGACCCCACCTACTACAACTCGTGGCGGCGGCAGCAGAAGGGCATCTCGCGGGCGCAGGCGTACAGCTACACCGAGAGCGACTCGGGGGAGCCCGACCACGTTCCCCTCTCCAACAGCACCTCCACGCAGCAGGGCAGCCTCTTCCGCCCCAAAGCCAGCAGGACTC
>WKFP01013482.1:406921-432669 GCA_011057875.1 Pterocles orientalis | reverse complement strand
GCCCCTCAGTTCAAGAGGGACAGGGAACTGCTGGAAAGAGTCCAGCGCAGAGCCACGAAGATGATGAAGGGAATGGAGCATCTCCCTTATGAGGAAAGGCTGAGGGAGCTGGGTCTCTTCAGCTTGTAAAAGAGGAGACTGAGGGGTGACCTAATCAATGTTTATAAATATGTGAAGGGTGAGTGTCAGGAGGATGGAGCCAGGCTCTTCTCTGGGACATCCAGTGATAGGACAAGGGGCAATGGGTTCAAGCTGGAACACAGGGTTCCACTTGAATGTGAGAAAAAACTTCTTTGCAGTGAGGGTGACAGAGCACTGGAGCAGGCTGCCCAGAGAGGTTGTGGAGTCTCCTTCTCTGGAGATATTCGAAGCCCGACTGGATGCGTTCCTGTGCAATCTGATCTAGATGTTCCTGCTCCGGCAGGGGGAATGGGACTAGATGATCTTTCGAGGTCCCTTCCAATCCCTAACATTCTGTGATTCTGTGATTCTGTGAGTGTCAGAGAACAGCAAGAGCAGAGTTGCTTCATGAACAGTGATAAGCCAGAAGCCAAAGGTGACCCCAGCACAAGCAGTGCCCTCACCAGCTAGGGTACCAGCCCACATGGCATGAGTTGGGTGGGGATAAGATGCTCCAGTAACAAGCCTCTACATAGTAAGCCGATGAATCGCATTCAGAGGGTGGTTCCAGGGTCCAGTCATGAGCAGCAGGAGACAGTGTTCAAGGTCCACACAGGAGACCAGGTCAGAAACAGAGGTGAGTGCATTCATACCCACAACATAGTTCAGGAAAGAAATAAAGGCTTAAATATGGCTCCTGGGCCCACTGCCAGAGGGTGTAGTGGGCCCAGGTGAGGCTGGGCTGGGCTATTAATGTCTATTAGTGCCCTAATGACTTTGAAAAGAGCTTGAAATTTTGCCTCTGGTCAGGTATCAGAACAATATCTATTGCTACTCACACAGTTTCCTCTATCAGTCCATCCATCTATGCCCCCAGAAGTAGCTTCCGCACAAAACCTTCTGTGGTCCAAGACTAACAGCATGTGATGAAGGAATCGCAGTGTGCACCAACACCAAGGAAAAGCCACTACTGATATGATGGTGGAGCCACAGACAGTGACAAACAGAAAGAAAATTTGATTGCCAATATTGCTTCCCAAACAATGGATGTCCAATCACAACATGCCCAGCCACTCCAATCTCCAGTCAACAGGAAGGCAAGAAAATTCTCATGAAAATGAGTTTACATGTGGCACTTTGACACTGTATCAACAAAGAGTGAGGAACAACACCTACTGAATACCTCCCACTGCCCGAAGCATCACCACAAGATTCTCCTCAGTATTTGAACCTTAAAGCTATGATAGGGTAAAGTGGTACTGCAGTGAGGTTAAAAGGCAGAGCAGGAATTAAATTTTTAGCAATATCATGTTTGCTTGGTGATAAAAGGTCTTTGCTATCTCCGACCCGTGTTTGGCAAAACCATACATCTAACTGGACATCTCTTTTTTTCAGAATTACTATATTTGTTGGCCCTTTGTTACCATGATAGGTAATGGTACAAAAATACTTGTGTGAATGCAAGCACTGAAAAGGCAGAGAAAAATCTTTGCTATTTAGTCTGTTAGGAGATCTCTATACAGATGCTACATAGAAGAACCGCAGAAGGAATTTGCCTTTTTTTCTTGTTATGGTGTGACAGTGTTGGGTCATGCTGGCTCTGCCTGTAAGGTTATCAACAGTATCTCATCCCTTAGGAATCTCTGCTACAATTTTGGTTGAAGTACCTTTCTGGAAAGGACTCTTGAGAAAAAAGCAGTTGTACAAGATGACCTAACAGTTGAATAATCTTTTCCCTTTAGGCAGAGCATGAAAGAACATGAAAGCTACCAATCTGGGTGATCAGAAATAACTGGAAATACGTGTCCTGAAGGGCGGTACATGATAGATCCCAAGGGTCACTCAAAAACACACCAACAGTTATTTGCCCCTTCTAAACCCAGGAGTCTTCGGAGATTCCCACTCCTTTACTTTATTCTCTTTCACACTTAGCACACACACACATAGTGCCAGGATGTACGCAGTTATGTACCACTGATGGAAAATAAATGGCAGTATAGGAGCCCTAGAGATATAACTTTTTTGTTCTTATTGGAGGGTTTGTTACTGAACGGACAGACTCTCCCTTCAGGAATCTATCATACATATGTTGCCCAAAGATGCACACATTATGCTCCCCTTTGTTGAACATGTGTTTCCTCAAGTTGTCTTTGCAGAGCTAATTCAGCATAAAGACAGTGGACTGTAAAGACCATTATTTAGACAGAACAATATGAATATACATTTTGTTTAATGGAGCCTTGTTAGCTCACTGCCAAAGAACATGTAAGCAAAACATCATTCATTAGGGGAGCTTGAGTAAGTTCTTAAACTCTAGGACCCAATTTTGATCAAGAGTCTGAAGTTATCTCCGGGCACACAACCAGTGTTTCTTCAGTTCTGCAACATCATAGAAAGAGTAGTTTTTTCCTGAAGTTTCTGCTCTCTAGATGTGCATTTAAATACAGAATTTCACATGAACCTAATACCTGAGAAGTGACTTTCTTAACAAAAAACAATAATAGGATGTCAAATGCTGGTCTCATTTACAACTTCATTGATTTCTGGGGCAGGGGGTTTAGTGATCTGCCAAGGACAAAAATTTGGCTCCATATTCCCAGAAAGGGTTATGGCTAGGAAATCTGAAACCATGTAACCTTTGTGCAATCATCTAGTGTATAAGTAATAGAACTGCTGGTGTGAAAAGTGGTTTTGGACTATGCCCCAGGGACTGTCTGTCAGACTTTTCAGAGAACAACGTTGCCTCTTTTCTCAACTCAAACTGGAACGCAGAAAAATACACCCACGCCCCCCAGAACTAGAATATGGGCTAGGGTTAGAGTAAGGAGAATCAAACTCAGACTTTCCTGAGACAGAACAGCAGCACCCTCCCCCATGCCCTAATAAGTGATTCAGGTAGTTGGAGGATCAAACGGCTTATGCCAGTTACCAGACACATTAGGGAGGCAGTCAGAGCATCCTGCAGAAAGAAACATATTTCAGGAGGGAAACTGGGTGGCCTTAATGGGAGCAAAGGGGTAGACAGACTGGAGATGGCCACAGGGGGAGATCTGTGCTGTGGGACCACTGCACCACACCTAAGTGAAAAGGACTGCAGGAACAGCTCTTAGGAGCAGCTCTCCAGGCTGGCTGTTGGTGCCTACCATAACATTGGGAAGGGAAGGTTCATGAAGCTTCTAAGTGAACAAGAGGACTTGTGGCATCAGGGAAGAGGGCAAGGGAAGACAAGGGATGAAATCTCACCTTGGGTGCCAGGGTCAGGAGTGAGACTGGCAGCTCTCCAGTTTGGAAGTAAACAGGAACCAGAACTCTTATAACAACAAAACATCTGAAAGCCTTGCAGGGTTTGGGTTTGACAGGTCATAATGAGGTTGCAAAGCTGAATCACTCAAGACCCTCCCTCAAAAAGAAAGGGTTGAAGTGGTCTTAAAGTTTGCCTGACTTATTGTGAGACCTGAAGGGAATGTAAGAGCCCCTGGCTCAGCCCACCACCAAATGCTTTAAAGGTGGGCACTCTTCCCTGCGTGAAAGGAAAGCTTTAAAAATAAGTCTTTAACCTGCCTTGGAGATGCCCTAAAAGGGGTGCCTTCCACAAGCCAGTGTGAATAAGGCTGCACTAATTTTGGTTCCTCTCACTCTGTGCTGCACTCCTAAACTAGCCCAGCTGATGCTGTATCCTTCAACATTCCTACATATCCTCATGCCATTTATCAGGGCACGAAACAAACACCTTCAGATGAACTACCAGAACATAATGCAATCCTCATATTAGTTCATTCACTCTGAACGTGAAAAATGACAGCTTGCAGTCAGAAGGGCATTGAATGGCTTACGCTCTGCTGACTAGGAGTGTGGATGCCTCTTTACACCTGCACCTGCAGGCTTGCCCTCAAACAGGCAGAGTTACAAGGCTCTTTGGAAAGCAGAGATACACTTCCTGCAATTTCAGAGATTCCTCCCTTATGAAGAGACACCAAAGCTAGCAATTCAGCCCCATGTTTTCTAAAAATAACTTAAAGGAACTGTTTCCCACATTTGCCTTCTTTTCTATTTTCCTGAAGCCCCACATTGAGTACAAGATCTTTGAACAGCAGCAAGTCACAGGAAATAATGGCAAATTCCCCGTTCTAAGCGAGGAGTATCATTTCTTTAATGATGACCACAATGGGACCAGGCCTAGCTCTTTCTTAATTCATCTGTCATTGAGTGCTGCACCTGGAAGCTGTGTGTTGTGATGCCCAGTGCATTCCTGCAACAGGTATATCAACTCCCAGTCACATGGCGAGAGATTCACAGAAAGATTGCAATGAACGTGTTCTGAATTGCATTACTATGCACATACTCACACACGTAAACACATGGCATTGTTTTTGCGGTCGTAACCAAGCTGTCTGTGCAAAGCAGGCACTGATCTTGCATTCGGCACCAGAGCAGGACTTCCATCGCAAAAATAGATCAATCAGGTGTTGCGGAGGATTGCCAGGTTCCCAAAAGGCTGTAGTTCTAACAGCTGGAGTCTCAAAAACCACCTTTTGTGCAGTAAACGGTGAAGATGTGCTCCTAAATACAAGTCATTTGAACACAAGTAATGAATGATATTTTACAGCCCACTCCTTAATTTCTGTGAAGTTTAAATGAAGATAACCTCTTTCCTTGTTGAAGTTTTCTCTCCCAATATATACATTGTTTTGAATTATTTTGCGCAAGTCGATGCAGTTTCCTGTAGCAGAAGCTGACTGATTAGAATCCATCTGCTTGCAAACCTTGAAGAGCTGAAAAGCTAGTGATTTTTTTTAATAACCTGCAAATATTCCATTGAAACATTTTTTTTCCTTTTTCCTTCAGTGAAACAGCTAAGAGCATGTAAACACACATGAACTTAACTATATGTTTAACCCTTTGCAAAAGAAGAGCCTTAAAATTCTGCCTGTGAAAGCATGAGAGTGTCATACACATAATTTTCACATATGTGCAAATACCCACCAGAAGCTTTGGCTCATCCTCTTTACAAGCAATTTTCTATTTGAGACTTTTGATGAAATGATCTGTGAAAGACCAGTGTTCCAGAGTCCCAGTGCTTTAATAGGGATTTAATTATATCTTTTGGGTAAGTGACAAAGTGATGGATAGACTTATCACAAGTGACATTCCCTCCAAGTGAAACCACAACCTTTTTGGTACACTAAGCAGCACCAAATTGGCCAGGTAATAGTTAAGTGGTGTTAAAATAGAGGAGCTGACACAAACAAAACCCCCCAAAATACTGAGCTTGCATTTGCCTTTGGGAGGACAGTGCAGAGTCCAAATGCTAGAGGAACTGAGGTTTAAAATATAATCAGGCCAGAGGTATTATACTGGATATTTCTGGTGCAGATCAAAGGCAATACCAAAGAGCCCAATTAATCCTTCTGTCCCAGCATGATACCTGCTTCCACATAAGCAAAATTGTGTGGGCCAGCGTATCACACCTTAGTTCACAGCTGCTCCTGGAGTATATGCAGAAAAGCCCATGAAACATGGATTATTTTGTGTGAAATGGCAGTTAAACATTAGATATTCTCTCCTAGACTACTCCATGCTTTGACCAGTCCTTATTAATATACACACCTGCAATTCTCTTTCATACCCCATTTCTCTCTTGGAGTTCAATCCTCTACGGAAATGGCATGCAGGCTGGAGGCAGGTACGGCTAGTGAAGGTGACAGCCAGTGCAAATATATTCTTACTAAATTTCTGTTGTATAAAACAATCTGGGTTTCTGTGTAAACTCATGAAGATGTCGAAAGATGCCTCCTGTGCATGAGCACTTCATTCACTGGGAAGAGGCTGTCATAGGCACAGCACACCTATGTGAGCAAAAGGCAGGGGAACACACCAAAAATGACATTGAGACACCTGCAATATGGTTCAAATTCCCCCCCCCCCCCCCACTTCCCTCTCACAGCATGAAGTAGAGCAGACTCCCCAGTTCTCCCTGCCCGCTGGCAGCACACACCAACCCAGTGGTGTGCCCTACGGCTCCAGCTGCTGCTGCCAGCAGCCCTCTCACCTCTGGTCTGAGCAAAGGCAGCCTCAGGAGGCAGCAGAAAAGGCTTGGCACAGCCTTGGATGAATTTTCCTTGTGTTCTTGCAGATATTTTATACCTGGAGCAGGCAGAGCACGGCTCAGCTCAATCTGCCAACAGGCATCCCATGCCTCAGTCCTTGGGCCCTGCCTCATATTAGCACTGAACATCTCCCCAGCCTTTGAGGACATTCTTGTCATAAGAATCAAAACATTTGAATCTCTGCTAAATTACCACTTAAAGTAAATAATATATATGTATACATATATTCCTTTCTTTCACGGTAGTACAGCTATCAGAACAGAGAAAAAGTTGCCAGTATCCCATGGGAACTGTCAGATCCCTGTGAGCCAGAGTTTGGCACTTTCTGATACATAAACTACTTTATTGCTTCCGAGTCTTAAAACAGTATGAACAAATACATCAGGGTTTGCATACATTCTTTTCTAGACCCACACAGGCCTGTCTCTTGCAGAAGGTGCCTGCTACCAGAGAGCCTGTCCTCTCCATCTTTGAGAACGTGCCTCCACACTTGCTACCACCACAGCTCTCCTAAGGTCTAGGGGCAGGGCTGCTCACTGCTGTATTTCAGGAAGGCTTGTTCTGTCTTAAAAAGATGCAAATTAGTTAATCAGCATTGGAAGTCGGACAGCTAGTTATAAACTTCTTTACATACTCTTTGGCTGTCTTGCACTATCCGCATGAGACAGACAGATCTACCGATGATAAAAAAATCTGACCTAAGGCATCAAAGCCACTGTTGTTGACTGAACTAAGACTGGAGTGTCAGACTGGAGTGTCAGAAGAAGTCTGGAGTGGGAGGAAGACTACAAGACCTGCATCCCCAGGTAATGTCATGTCATTGAGCCCAAGAAGAAAGCCTAGTCCACATACAACCCTGTGTATTGGCACGCTCTAGCTGCCGACTTTAAACCCCAAGGATTTATTTTAACTGCCTCTCCGAAATTATTATAGCCTCTACAAAAGCACACTCTGTAATGGGATCCCTGAAAGAAACTCCAAAGGGAGAAAAACCCCAGCATATTTTTGCTTGCATTTGCAGACACAGGAAGAGACCAAGCAGGACATATGGTCTAACTTTGACACCTCTCATCCATCAAACGAGTTAGTCCCTCTACTACTTCATATACAAATCAGAAAAACCACAGGCTGGGCAGACATGAAGCTTCCTGCCCAGGAATGTTTGGGCTGCAGAGGAGTAAATTCTGGCAGTGGGTGAGCAAAAGTTAGCACTCAAACAGAAGTTTGAGATGTGGGACTACACTTGTCATTCAGAATTTAGTGTTTTTAGGTATGTCTGAGAAGAAATGGAGGTCAAACATCTTTCAGGTATACCAGTATAATTCCACTGACAGCACTGGGTTGGACCAATGTAATCAAGAATAGTCTTCTAATTATACATGCTATGTAGTGCAACAAAAGGCTTTGCTCATCCTCACTAAAACTTGGAGAAGATGGTCAGAGGGCTGGAGCACCTCCCCTATGAGGACAGGCTGAGAGAGTTGGGGTTGTTCAGCCTGGAGAAGAGAAGGCTCCAAGGAGACTTAATAGCAGCCTTCCAGTACCTGAAGGGGGCTGCAGGAGAGATGGGGAGGCATCTTTATCAGGGAGTGTAGTGAGAGGACAAGGGGCAATGGACATAAGATGAAAGAGGGAAGATTTAGATTAGATATTAGGAAGAAATTTTTCACTGTGAGAGTGGTGAGGCAGTGGCCCAGGTTGCCCAGAGAAGCTGTGGATGCCCCATCCCTGGAGGGGTTCAAGGCCAGGCTGGATGAGGCTTTGAGCAACCTGGGCTAGTGGAGGGTGTCCCTGCCCATGGCAGGGGGGTTAGAACTAGATGATCTTTAAGGTCCTTTCCAACCCAAACCATTCTATGATTTCATAATACCAACTTAAAAGTCTGTTTGTTTCCAAATGAGATGGGCTTTCATCAAACGTGAGACACAATAACAGAATTGCTACTATTTTTTTGCCATTATATTATTATCATTTTAGCTGGAATTTCTTAGAGGACCCCAGCTCTCAACTTACTCTCTGGTGGGGGGGAATTACAGTCAGTCCACTCAGTTACATTTTGATGCAGTTCATCAAGACAGAAATAGACTTTTTTTAATTGTGTTCCTAACCTAAGGTGTCTCATGCATGGGCTCTATGAAGTATCAAACACAGGTGGGAATAAGCTCTGATTAATCAGCTTGTAGATGCCTATATTTAATCGTTTGCATGGTATTACCCAATAATGGGACCCAATAACGAGTTTTTCCAGGAACTGTGAAAATAATACGAAGTCAGTTAAAACTGAACAACAAAATGCTACCCGGACTTTTTTTAAAAAAAATTAGATGACGTCCAGAGGTCTGTTCCAACTTAAATCATTCTGTGCTAATGATTTCTTCCATGAGGTTTGCATTCTGCCATACACATTAAAAAAACACAGATGAACAACCAGTGTTTCAGCCTTAGTCATGTCCTGTAGCTCCTTATCCAAAAAGCTCTATCACAACTAGCACAACTGTTGGATGGAGTGAAATCCTAGTCAAGGTGAGTAAGGGTGCCACAGAATCCAGAATTTGCTTTATGCTGTTAAAATGCAGTTGTGCATATTTGTACACCACTCCATGCTCTGTGTTTGGAGGTTGGCAAGATGAAAGCAGGTATGTCACCTTTCAGATATACTCTGTGACTAAATACATTTCCCCAAAGAAGCCAGCCCAGTTTGCCATGAGTTTGTTATGATGGTTAGCCATGACTGCAGCAGAGAAACGTCTTTTGGGTTTGATCCAAAGCCTGTGAAAATTGTTGGAAAAACACCCAATTCCAAAGGTGTTCTGAGAGAGTGTTCTGCTCCCATGTAGTACAAATAATATTTTAAAGTGTCACACTTGAGGCAGATAATAATTAGGACATGCACTGCTTTTTCTGGCTCTACAAGAAGGATACAATGGTTTGGCATTTGTTTAATAAACCATAGCTGGGTTGGGGAAGGTACGAAGGACATAAACACAAGATGGGAGAAGTGGTCAGAAATTAAGAATTTCTTCAGAGTTGCCATTGGAATTTCTTTTTGCATTTGAAGCCAAATGATCATATTGTTTTTGCCCTTCTGCTTCTGCTAAAGAATTCCCTTTAGAGCACCACTAATTTCACAAGGGAGAGATGCCTCACAGGAAAAAGCCATGACCAGTATGAACAGGAAAAAGGTGAGAATGAGCAGGACCAGTTGTTCAGACTTGCAGAGCAAAAAAACCCAAAACAAAACCCAAATAAGACACATGATTAAATATGTGAGAACCGGCTCAGGTCTTTAATAAAGTTATTTGAATTAACATACCCACAAGGAAGAAAAAGACACCACTTGTGTTTGCAGTCCAAGTGCTCAATCCTTCTTGGCCCTGCACTGCTTGCTGAGAAAGGATGTCTCCACAGCTGCTGTAGATGTGGCAAGGAGCTCTATCTGGAGAATGTTGAGGGAAACCTACTAAGATGGAAAGGCCTGAAAAACAAGAATGAGAGAATGACACAGGGGCCCTGTTGTCCTCCCACACCCACATGCCCATATTTCCTCTGCCCAGCAGTAGAGCACCCAAGGTCAGCCTTTGAGTCAATCAGCCCCCAAACCAGTTCAATTCAACTGAAATCAAAACAGTAAGCAGGAAGTTGCCTATTTCAACAACCACTTTACAAATGGATAGGCCATTAACCCTTTAACTTCAGAGGCATCCTTTCCTCTTGTGTATTTTTGCCATGAGTACACACACTGCTGCAATCTATTGCTCACCACAGTCAAAACAAATTTAAAATTTTCATGTCATGTAAAAATCCCAATCTAGGCTCCCTGAGAAGGCCCTCAACAGGCAGCAGTTGTGCAGCACCGTGGTATGTGAAACTTGGCTATTCAGGCTTTGAAAAATCAATAGATAAACGAACAGTTGGACATGCCCTTGGATCAACTCTGCCCCACATCCCTCTGAGGCAGATGAGGCTGTCCAGGTGCTGCTGGGCATTGACCACTCAGGTCCTTGTTGTACAGAAAGCAAGTGAAGCTGTAGATGGTGTGTCTTCAGGTCAACTGAACAGCACCATAGGCTTCTACTCAAAAGTTAAGGCTATCTGAGGAAACGCAATTGTAACTCATATTAGAAAAAATGTCTTCACTGCAAGAGTGATGAGGCATTGGAACTGGCTGCCCAGGGAAGTGGTGGAGTCACCATCCCTGGAGGGGTTCAAGAAATGTGTAGATGTGGTGCTTAGGGACATGGGATAGCGAGTTAGGTGGTGTTGGGTTGACAGTTGGACTTGATGATCCTTGAGGCCTTTTCCAACCTTAATGATTCTATGATTCTATAATTATCAAATCTAATTCTTCAGGAGCTACTGATTAATATCTCAACATATGATATCAAAGACTGAAGCACTATTACCATGAATCTCCTAATTCTGCAGTCAGAAATAATTTTTTTTTAAGTATAAGGTGTGCCATTTTTCCTCACAACTTTACATACAGGAATCCCACACAGGCTTCATTCAGACCTTTCACACCTCAGTGATGCTAAAGAAATCATATGTAAAACTCTGCCAGGAGGCATTACCCCTCTAGCATTTCTTCTCCACAGATCCCAGCTGTGTTGGTGGGAGCCCAGCTCTATAATACCAGAGCCTCTCCAGCCACCAGCTACAAGTGGCAGTGAGTGGCTTGTTCCCAGATGTCCCCTTCTCCACTTGGACCTTTTCCGTGGCTGAACACAACCTTTTCTTCTGACTCTCTTGCAGTAAGACATAAGGCTTTTCATCTCCTGAGTAGGGATCCAAAGAGGTTCTGCCCAGCAATTTCAACAGCATATTTTTCATCAGTGTAGACTGGTTTTCCCCCTCGTAGAGATGTTAATCTACCTCTTCCACTTGAATTTCGCTTTTTCTGGACTGCTGTACCTTTTCTGAGATCAGAACCCAAATGGAAATAATCCCTGAGCTGCATTAGCTCAGCACAAAAGATGACTTTGCTGAGATCCAAACCAGTTTGGAGAAGGAAGTTTCTCTATATGTGTGTTCACAATGCTTTCTGACAGTGCCTACAGAGTCATTAATTATGATCTTCCTTGTATCAGCAGTCTGCAGAAACAAGCTCTTTAGGCAGGACCGGTGTTTCTCCTGTGTTGCGGACATGAGTGTGATAAAATATATTCCTGAAGCACTGTGGCCTGGTTTTCTTTTTTTTTTTTTTTTCTTTTTTCAGAAAAGCAACCAATGACCTCGGATGTCCCATCTGAGACATCTGACTTCCAGAAGGGAATGTCAGGAACTTCCGAAGAATCAAAACCCCATACCCAGCATATGTTTTGAACTGGACACCCAAAACAAATGGTCACTTGGAAGTAGTCACTTTGTTTTCTGAACACTCCCAAATATCTCTGAATACTCTGACGAGGAAGAGATGTGTCCACCAGAAGACTACAAACTATTTAGAAATGCTAGGCACCAGAAAAGAACATTAATAAAAGCCTATTTGATATCCAACTCTAAAGTTAAAAAAAGAAAAAAGAAAAAAGAAAAAAAAGAACAAAAAAGTGTGTCAAGGCCAGTATTAGCTCTCAAAATATGAAAAACTTCCAACTCGCCCTGTTCAGCAGCGTGTCCCTGGCAGAGCTGGGGTTAAGAGTGGCCCAGCCAGAGGTACACCACCAGCTCCCAGCAATCAGCCACATCAGTATTTGCTGCCAAATATCTCCTTTGGGATTACTATGCCTATGTATTTGCTATCCTGCCTAGAAGGCCCCCAGTAAAGGACTAGGATGGAGCACTAGAGAGGGGAGAAAGGGGATGCACGGCACTGACACCCAGGACAGGACAGGATACCTGGGCTCCACCAACTGGTTACGGGCTCTGAGAAGTTTGACCTTTTATTTTAACTCTTGCTGACTCAGGTCTTACAGTTCAGCACTGGCTGAAAGCAAGTTCCGGACTACGCGAAAGCTAAAACCGGAGCAGGGGAATTCTTGCCCTTGGCATGAATAGCTACGACAGCAGCTGGCCGAAAATATAATAATACATGGGAATCTGGCAGGTGGCTCAGGGCTGCATAGTTTTTGGGGAAATATTCCGCATTGCCCCAGAAAGCAGGAGACAAGAGAAAACACATTTTACGCATGCTGCAAAGTGATAAATAAAAGATTTAAATAACGTAAAAAATACCATCCATTTTTAATGTTAAATATAAAGCCCAGAAATTACTGCAAAACCTTCCCATGTCCTAAGACTTAAGGAAGATAACTCTCAGGGAAGAGATACCATGTACATACCACAAGTTCTCCAGATGGCATAACAGTTCAACAGGAAATCATGCTGCTGCGTATACTAGAGGAGGCACTTAGCGGTCTGTAGGCTCTGGAGCCCTGTTAGCAAGTGCTGTTTTCCATGCAGAAAATGAGGAAGGCTGTCCTGCACAGGCGGGCTTACCCCATGCCTTTGCAATGTGGATGACACTGAAGCCTCGTCCAACTTCTCAGGTAATCCTACTCCTCCAGAACCATTTTGACACTTGCTGATGTTGATCTAATTGTAGATAATATAACAAGTTGGATTAAAATTCCCTCAGCTGAAGATAGAGCTCCAGTCCAGCATAAAAAGGATTCACCTTTTTTTCCCCCCCATCCTGCTACATACTTCTTCCAGAGAACTGTCAATGCCTTTGAAAGAAAAGAGGAAAAACAGTGATGGAAGATTTAGAATATCTGTACATGCCATCAGTTTCTGAAGAACGCTCTCCAGAACAAGTTTGCAGATGTTTTGGGATATTTTGCTGGCCGCGAAGATGTGATCCTCACAATTTAATACAATGATACTCATGAAATCAGCATGGTGCCATCATGTTTTGTGCTGGTACCAGCCCCAAGAAAAGCCAACTTTCTACAGTCCTCATTCTTTTGAACAGAACATTAAAAATACACTGACTTAATTATGTGAGTTTGTCTTGGCTCAGCAATGGGAATATATATGTAGTTACAACAACAAATTTAAATTATATCCTGGAGAAATGGATTCACCAAAAAGATGTATCCTTTAGTTTTTAATTTATTTTATTTGAAGCCATCTAGTTTGATTTAGATAATACTAAATCAAATTTAGATTTAGATAATACTAAATCAAACTCAGTACTAGATCTGTGACCAAACATTGAACACTTCCTATACATCAGCATATATGCATTTTTACACGTGCATTTTTGCAACTGCTCAGTAACTTCACAGTCAGTTTTTCCATTGCCTAGATGACGTCTGCAAAGCTCAGGTCCCAGACTATCTTAAGTGCTTCTGTATGTACATATATTGGCATGTGAGGGTTAATTTTCAACATCTTTAGTGAAAGTTACAGCTTTTTGGCCTTATTTTACCCTATTGCTTGTTTCTGAAGAAAAGTAGAGTGACCCTTACTCGAAGGGGGAGAAGCAAGGTCAGTTCCTGATGTAAAGGTGCACACCCATCCTCCTTGGATGGGTCACCTGCAACGTGGAGCACATCCAGTCCTGCCACACACTCCATTTTCCAACGGTATTTGGACGCTTTGTGCTTCTGAGAGTGCTTGCCTGTTCCGAATGAAGCCTAAGGGGCTCTCACATAATTTAACACCTTGTACAGGTACATACAAGATGCTACATTACATTGCAGGTGTCAGTACATGCTTTGTGATTCTTTTTTTTTTTCATTTTCCCCTCCTTTTCTGTTTTTGTATAAACGTTTCTGTAAAACCAATGCCTTTAATATCACCATGTTTAGCCACAAAAGTTGCAAACTCACTGAGAAACAAGGAAACGCTGCTTGTGATTTAACCGTTTGCCAATTATTTGCTTTACTGTTTGAATCTTATGCAGCTTCATAAAATAATTCTATGCAAGTTTGACTTTTTCAGACCAGCTTGCCTGCTAAAAATGATGCTTGACTCACACCCTGGCAACAGTGTTTATTTGACATGTGCTGGTGAAGCACTCTGAAAAACTGTACTGGGGCTATTCCAGATATAGCCTCCTACATCTGTGTATATTAGTGTTTGGGCAAGACTGAATTATCGGTGTGTGTCAAGTGGGTGACACTGGCTGATATGCCCACCTTTGTTGTTCAATTACGAGCTTGGTGCTGAAGAAGCCTTCAGAGAGAAAACATCCGTGTTCCTCATGGGCTTTTTTTAGACCTGTTTATGTTGGGTAGCTTTGTGCTACAGGAAAATCCAAGTTACTTTAGACCACATCTATCCTCAGCCAAACGCCAATTACTTTTGGATTTCTCTCCAAATAAAACTACTAGCCATAAATCCTAATCTTTCAAAAATGTGCAGCTGTGAAGTTACAACCATTCCTACTCTCAGAAATATTAAACCACGGGGTCAAAGCTTTTTGAAGAGAGGCATACCTGAAGACTAACAAGTGAGAGGGAAGGCTGGCCACGTGCTAGGTTTCACATGGGAATGCACTAGCAGGATGCTGCGAAGACGGAGTTTCTCGTTAAACGTAGCTGTGCTAAGTTGGCTCAATCGGTCTTCCAGCATGTGATGGGTGTCCTGCAAAACAAGCATCTTGCCAAGGAACATCCCTCCAGGATCGCGACAGCTTCAGTCGGAGCAGAGGCATCAGGCTGAGGCTCCAGCCAAGCCCTGGGCTGGGATTGTATATTGCTTACTGAAAGTTTCTTCCAGTTTCAGTTCAGTGACGTATTCCTCGCTCCTGCTCCAAGAGGTGGAAAGATCTGGGGGTTGGTTTGTCCTTCAAAAATGAGAATGAATTCCTCTGGTTCCTGTTTACAAGAAGCAAGCAGACACGTAACTGCTCAAATGAACAGTGGCTACGTTCACTTTGTTGGCATCTCCTCAGCATTTCCACCACCCCACACAGGTTAACCTGCATGGCTGGCTGTGCTAATTGGTTTTGCTCATCACTGGAAGCAGCAAACACCCTGGTGCAGGCAGCAGGAGGGGGCAAGCGCCTTCACCATCACCCTTTCAGCGTTACCATTGCCTGAGCCCCCTCAAACGGCTCCTGCATGGCTGCATGGGCTGCGATGCAGCTCCTTCAGGAGACCTGACCCTTCCTGCTTGTACATTATGCGAAGCTGTGGAGGACGATGGGGCCACTAAAATTCACTTTTGCTAACTCTTTCCAACCTGAGACGATTTACCTTCAGGGCACAACATCAATCTAGTTTTGGAATGCATCAGATTGAGCCAAAAAAACAGAGGATGGAGAAACGGCAGGGAAATGGCCCAAGGTTTTAAACCAAGCTACCCGCTGCCAGCCCTGGCTCCACGCACGCTCTCCATTTCACATCACACAAGCAGGGTGACACACAAAAGCCTTAATGCATTCAGAGTATTTCTTTTCAGGATGAAAGTGTAAGTATTTCCAGCGAGCACAGCAAACTGGGGTTTGCTTGCCAAGATTTGTTGCATTTTTCTTTAATTACAGAAGCAACCAATAGGTTTAAACTTGAGAGCCAATGAACAGACTCCCTGCCTCTCCTCCCTCTTTGATGGTTTCAATCTTCAAGAAACAGCTTCTTAGTGCTAGTCCGGGGAGCCTTTAAGCACAGACTTATCTTTAGCTAACGCATTGCAGTCAACCGGGTGATGCAGTTTGCCAAGTATAAGTGCTTTCTGGGGCAGAGGCTGGAATACACTTGGTTCACAGCCCTGAAAGAACAATTGCAATAAATTTATGTCGCATCAGAGAGGATTTTTTTTGGAAGGTCTCCTGTTTTAAACAAGAATTCACTGGTGTTTTTGAGGTTTCTAGGTGAAAGCTGCTAAAAAAAAAAAAAGCAAGCATTTCAATGTTGCACAGATATAACATTATATGTTGTATACAGTTTGCAAAGAGTGGGAGCCTTTTGGATGAAAGGTGCTCTGCACGTATATAATATCACCTTCATCATTATAAATGCATCAAAGGCACAGAAGCGTAAGCCCGTTTACTATGGTCACCTGTCCCTGTATAATTTTCTGACATTGCCCGCCTGGGTGAACTGATGAGATCTCCACTAAATTGGGGTAGCCTGCCATTTATTCAGATTGAAATGGATTTTCTTGCCTTGAATTCCTGGCAGAGAGAAAACAATAAAAAAAATAATGGCTTGCAGATAATAAAGTTGCATGTTGGGCTAGGCATAACAGATACACAGCTGTCAAAACTTTTCCTGCACACATTTACATCGTTTCAGTATGAGATGAGCAAGGCCAGGATGAGAGAGAGAACAGGGGAATGGTGTTTGCCATATGGCCCCCCAAAACACACTTTGGGGTCCTCCTAATAAAGGTGGGTCTCCTCATATATTACAACAGTCAGAGATGGGCTCCCTGGCAGAAGGGTAGGTAAATAAAATAGTTTACCTTCCTTCAGATAAGGAACACTGATTATGTTCCACTGAAATGGTATCTAATATGGGCTTTTGTGTATTTTGGCCTCCGTGTGGCACCACAGCTCCTGCTCTCACCTCTTGAGAATTCTTAATGTCCGAGTGACCCATTTTGTGGAGATTTCAAGAAAAATACAGGCGTCCTGGCCAGTTTTCTCTCTCCCAGGCTACACGGGAAGCTGTAACTCCATACATAATGGCTTGCCTTTGGTTGTCAACAGGATCACACTGGCCCAAGACAAAGCCCTACTTGAGCCCTACGACTCCATCGTGCTGCTGTGGCTGAGGTACACCAACTCTGCAGCCAGCAGCAGACAGGACAGGGATCCCGTTATCACACTGGGCTGACTCCAGTTCCCCAGCCCGGATGACCAGGTACCCCTTTCCAGCTGGATGTGCCTGCAGAGACTTGGCTCTCTGTCTCCAGAGCCAATTACTTCAGTTACCTGATTCAGATTTATATAAAGTCCCATAAAAAAACAATTCTTGGGGTATGAAGGATATCCAGTCTATGCTTGATCCCTTCCTTCCTTGCTGGGCCTGCAAAGCTGAGAGCAGAGGAGTTAGCAGCAGCTGCCTGCAGCTCATCTGTTGGCAAGGCTGGAGCTGAAATCACATTCTCTAAGTGCCAGAAAGATAGACCTTCTGGAAGGAAGTATCGGGTGAAAGAGCAGGAAAGTGAGTTCGCTTCCAAACAATAAACATGCAGATCGGAAATAATAGAGGCACTAGAACAAGGGGGAGGGAAAACAAAACAAACCATAACAACGGATCCTCAGATGAACTGGTTTCTCCTAGTAATAGGGAAGGGGAAGGAGGGAGAAGAGAAAAAAACAAACAAACCAACTTTAGGTAGCTCAGAGCTGAACAGAAAAAGATTTTTTCACTTTGCGATAAATCCTGAGGAGTTGCTAAGTCTTTATGTTCAGTGTCACGGTGACAAGCTGGCGTTGTGGCGGTTCTGGCAAAACAGACAAAGCCTTTCAGGACCTGCCTGCTTGCTGGCTGACCTGCCAACGAGTCAGGCAGCCAGTCGCTTTGCCTGGTTTCTTTTAAAAACGCCAACAAAATGGACATATTTCAACAGAGCGTTTCAGTTCTACCAACTCACCGTCTTCCAGCAGACTCCTGGCTGATCGGGAGATTTCCAAATGGCTCCGTGATGCCAGATAATTACAGCTGTAAATATTTTTAGTACAGGATGCCACAACGGCGTTCTGTAGAAAGACATAAAGACAAGGAACAGAATAAAGGCCAACATCCCCTACTACTGGACGGCACATACGCTGTGTGTGAACGATACACCCAGGCTGCTAAGAGCATGACTTCAGGGACTCTTGGGGCACAAGAAACAGGGACAAAGAATTTGGGAAAGCTGGGGAGGACACACGCAAAGCTAGAGGAAAGTGGGCAAATGGACTTTTTTTTTTTTGTGGCTTCACAGGTTACCACGTCCAGATGTAAAGGTATGCTAGATTGTTTTCTACAGCACAACAAGAGGTATTTTCAGAGCAGTGAATTCAGGCACCCAGCCCAGCTAGTTAAGTTACCTGGCTTGCCTCCTTAACCTCCCTTAATAGAGAAGCTCTCCTAGAGGCAATTCACAACAGGAGCCTGACACAGGCTTACTGAATTGCTCCTGGAAGAATCTCTCTCTTGCCTTCTGTTTTTCCATTGACTCCAGAGGGAACCTGGAGAGCCTAGCTGGCTAGCTTAACCAGCCAATCTGGGTGGCTAAATTTGGGTGGTCTGAACACCTCTGCTTCTGCATGGGGCCTGGATTAGGACTTGAGTTTTGTCTTTAACATCTGCATTTGCTGAAAAAGTACATTGTTGCTCTTCAGCATTGATGTTGCTAAGCTTTAGATGAAATACATATTTATGTTAGACATACTTTGGTTTTCACTTGTACAGAGGGTATGAAAGTGAAAATCTAGAAGTGTGGTGTGTTCACAAAGGGGCGGACAAGGGGTAAGTTGACAAATAACCTGAACACGACCTGAAGTTCACATTCACTTTGGGGCATTGCCCCTATTGGAGACCATATCTTCCTGCCTTCGTAGTCACAGGAGTGAATAATGAATATCAAGGAAAGCTCTGAATGACTACAAGCAACAACCAGCTTTATAATGAATTGTCTCTAAGTGCGTCTGCTCTCTGTCTGGTTTTCACAGGCTTCCAAATACGAACATACTTCTCTAGCTTCAGCTTGCATTATTGCATTCCAGCATACTTGCTTTGCGTGACATACCAGTTACCTTCAAACAAACTTTGGGCTAAGTTGGTGAAGACTAATTCAAAGGTTGTCATCTCAAGAAGCCAATCATTTCACTGCTAGGAACTCGGAAGCTAAGCTCTCACCAAACATCTAGTCGGACATTTCTTTTCAGGTCAACATAATAACATGCAGCCAGCCCTCCCCTGCCTTTCCAAAGCTGGCCTTCAACAGTGCACACTCAGACCAGATTAGGAAGCTGAACCATAAATAATTCCTTAAAAAAATAGTACACTTGTCTGTGGCCCCAAGAGCCCAGTCCTTATTGCGGCAGGGCGAGCTGCCTCTCCTGTGCCCCGGGGAACAGTCTGAACACGGCGGTACCTCCAAGCACTTGGCACGCAGTAGGAAGAGCAGAGGACAGACCAGGTCATGCCGCCCCACGCAGATGCTCTGGAAAATGACGTGATCGTGGATCTGGAACATCATTCCTTCTCCAAGTGATGCAGAATCACCAAAAGGGTCATTTTTTTTTTAGCTGAGACCTCTTGCCCCTTCCTGAACAGACGAGCCTGTTAAGGAGAAATACATATTTATCATCAAAACAACCCAAGCACAAATCTAAAAGGTCGGAGGGTAGATCTGTTGATGAAGATCATTTTTCAAAGCCTAACCACAAAGATTCTGTGTCATTCATCTAACCGTTCCATACCACGGAGAGGGGAGTGTGTGGAAAGAGAGAGAGATTTCCAGTCTTGAAATTAATTCTATTGCATGCTGTTTCCTACAGTTTCCCTCAGCTGAAGAGGCATAAAAGAACATGCTTGGATTCACGCAGAGAAACAATTTCGCATGCTCTTGTCACCTGATTTTCACTATGCAGAACACAGAAATGCATTTGTGCTGTTATACATTCCTCAAATAGGGGTAGGTCTGAAAACATCTGTCCTGGTCACATCACACTTGGCATGAATGAAAATTTATATATACACTCCAATAATCAAGATCTACCGATAGGCAAAAAATGCTGAGATTTTGTTGTGTATACTTTGGAAGCAGTAATTACATTTAGTTATATAATCAGTTATACAACACAGATTCTCCTCAAAGTAAATGGTAGCTCCATCCATGAGGACTTTTGATGTGGGTTCCAAAAATTTATAATAAATCAAGGTACAACAGGGCTTTTCGGTGGCACAGGTTGGAAATCTTACAAGGTAACAAAGCTTCCCTGAAAAAAACACCGCTTTTGAACAAACACTTGGTTTTCACTGAACTTTTACTGAATCCAAGACTTTGGGCCACACATGGGTCCTTGCAGAGTCTGTTTGAGGCCAGTGGTCTTCAGAGCATGGAAACCCTTGGCCTCAAAGCAGCTCACACGTGCATCTGCTCTGCAGCCACATCCCCAGAGCAAAGAGACCTGAGGGGGTTAGCATCCCACTGCCAGAGCTGCTAAAACTGGAAGTTTGCCATCTCCAAGGCACACCCGCTCAACAGCTCTGCTTTAGGAAAGGGGGCTCTGGAAGCTTCTTGCAACCACCTTGTGAAATTAACATTTTTGACTACTTGGGAAGCCAGAAGAGCTTCCAGCTTGATTGCAGAAAATTAAATAGAAGTTGGATTCTCACCGGAATCCAAATAAACTGAACTAAAATAAGAATTTATCCCACACACCTCTGCCTGGTGTGTGGTACTCTCAGTAGCAATTCTTTTGGTTTCCTCCAGAACTGGAAGCATTTTTGTCAGCACACAGGACAGGACTATCAGCTCGTGCCCACTCAAGTCAAGGACTATCAGCTCATGCCCACTATCAGCTCGTGCCCACTCGTCTGATCAAATCAGTCAAGGACAGAAACAGAAAACTCAGCTTTGGGCCAATTAACATCATATAGAAGTGACTTTCCCCTGTTGCCTCTCAGAAGCTTTGACATATTTACTGGGGTTCACACTCAAGATCTCACACTCCAGTGCTACAACGCAAAAAAATGAGCAACACAAAGAGATACCAAACCCTCATGTTTCAAATCCAAAATCTCACGTCATTCCCTAAAACAAAACATCAAATAACCAACGACAACACTTAAACTATTCAAAAGAGAGAGTGAAGAAGGAAAAGAAAGGGGGGACCTTCTCTAAACTCTAGCACAAGTAACTTGAGCATCAACAGAAAAACTGTGAGGGATAAAAAGCAGCCAGACCCTTCTTGTGCCACATGTCTGCAGGAGCTGGCCTGTAACAGCCTCAGTTTTTGGTTCTGGAGGACAAGAGCCAGTCAACAGCCAGAAACATTAAGCTGAGGGATCAGGGTGGGTGGAGGTGGCTGAATTTAGGCCACCTGAGATGACCCCTCAGATTCCTGCACAAGTTTTTAATTCATTTTACTGTGGTTATCCTGAACTCCTGTTTCTTTCATCACCATGGCCTGAAGTCAGTAATACACCTGAAAGCACACATGTATCTTTAACACAACTGAACACTTGAGTAGCCCCATTATCTTCAACAAGTATCCCCATTATCCTCATGTCCGAGTACTTTCCTGGGGCCTGGATACCTCTTACTCAATGGCTCAATGGCATTGGCCAAAAGAAGAGTCTCATTTTTTAATTATTTTTTAAAATTAAGTAGAGCATGACAATAAAGATTCTCTAAATTATGTCTCTCATTAAGAAACAGAGACATTCATTTTGGTGCAGTCATTATTTCTACTTCACGGCTCCAAATGGAGGCAACGTTGTTCTTGCAACAAAGGCTTAAGAACACTTTCAGTGTTTTACATAGCTCCCCGTGGTGACCTAATGTATAGAGATGCATTTAAGGTATTGCCTTGTGGTTATTTAGATACATCATTGCACAAGTCCAGAAGGCCTTCAATCAGGACATCTTCCTTTACAGGATTAGGTTCATGGCAGACTGTCAGGATTTGGTAGGACTGAAAATTTTGATTGCAGTTATCACATACATCTCTCCCGGTGCCTTTAACCTTTCTCTCAAAGGCAATGTTTTGTGAGCTATCTCCTGTAGTTTGGCCATCTCCAAAGAAACAGATGAAAACCCTATTGTCAGCTTCAAGTTTGGAGTCTTACAAACTAATGCTGCAATCCCAAACAACGTGAAAATATCTAATTCAGTAGACATTTTCGTAAACAGGGCATTCTTTTTTCCTACCAAAGTAATAACAAATAAATTTACTTGCTGAACGACCTCCATAAAATAAGCTACACCTATTTATGCAAAGTTAATTAGGTCATAACATTTACTTTCCCTGTTCATAGATGAACAGCTTCTTATAAATCTAGATTGAAGCTTTGCCTCATTTCCAGTACATGATTTTTAAAATATTTCTGGTGAATATCATACTTTTTTGTTTATTCTGAGATTTTATTTTTATGACAATATTTGCAGTGGGAAATTTAATCAATTAAATTAGCTTGTAGCTTTTCAGGCACCACACTTTTCCACGTGGCAGGTCTCCACTCTTTTTTTAATGCTGAAACACAGTCTTGAATTTTGGTTGAACCTATGTTAGTGCTTTTTGAAGGACTAAACCCACCAATTTATAAGCATGCATCATGCAGGTAATATCATATTATTGCTTTTCATTTGAATGTAAATATAGTCAGTCATTTGTTGGATCTGTAGTATACAATAAAAGGACACTTCATAGGCCAGAGGTGAATTCCCTGTTACTGCAAAAAGAATACAGCATAATTTTATTTATAAAATTATCCAGCCCTGTTATGAAGGTGTTTGTTCTAACTATTGGAAGCCTGTGCAAGAAAATACTGTCTAATTTACATGTTAAATGTATTCACAGATATGCACATATTTATATATATACATATGCACATGCATGTCTGTATATACATGTAGCACTGAATAACATTTGAGAAAGTGCCAGTCTATATAGGTCTGCTCTTAGTGCCAAGAAAATAATTAATGGGCAGTTGCAATAATTTTCTAAAGTATAGTTACAATAATAATATATGGGCTTCAAAAGGGGCCATGGTAATATTTCTGACACAGTGTGAAGCTATTCTTTTCTTTATACAGCTCTATAACAAAGCTACTAAATACATGTGTAAATCCTCAGCAACCTGAATTGAACTTCAAAATACATTTAAGGGTTTTGCGTAATGGGCCTGGGACTGGAGATGTCAGAAAGAGCACCCTTCTACTTCCCAGAAAATACTGATATTTTGACGCTTTTTCAGTTTGAAGTGGGGCCAAAAGATGAAAAAAAATTGCAAAATGAACACTCCAGAATTAATTCTTATAGATAAAGCTATCAATTTCAAAGAGATTTGACTGATAAACCATTATAAAATAGTAACATGTAAATTAAAATTCATCCCTGCAAGATCAATAGAAATGGAAAAATCAGAACAAAATATACTGAGGCCATCCAAGTAAAAAAAAAAAATAATCTTCATTTCACAAACACTTTCAGTTTCCAAAAAGTGCAGACTGCAATCCCCTTTCTTCTTGAGCTTTTTTTAAACCAAATAGCCAGTATTATTTGTAGGTTTAATCATGCAAAACACATCTTGATCTCTACCCTACCTTCAGCATTCCCACTGAGTTTCTACAACACTGCAGAAGTTGATCTATGTGTTTCTTTACACAACAACTACAGTCCGGGATGTACATTTCACGGCTCCAGGTTATGAACCAGTGGCTAGGTATCTTTTACAATGGAGCTCAGGTGAAACCTTGCCTAGAAATATTGCATATCATTTTGGGGGTAACTGAATACTTGAAATACATCAACCCTTTGCAGAGAAAAGCAATGAAAAGATGCACTGTTTGGGTTGGGAAAATCATATGCACTTAAAATTATGTATTTAAAAAATATGGTTCACCATAAAAGACCTAATTTAAAAGAAATCAGGCTTGCTCACAGCAAGGTACTCATCCTCCTGTTATTTATGCTGCAGTAGTCCCTAGAAGCCTCAAGTCCCCATTGTGCCACACACGGTGCACATACAGAGTGATTGTACATTTATGGGAGGAGAGTGGATAGAGAGCAGCTCTGAGGAGAAGGACTTGGGGGTATTGGTGGATGAGAAGCTCAACATGAGCCGGCAGTGTGCGCTTGCTGCGCAGAAAGCCAACTGTGTGCTGGGCTGCATCAAGAGAAGCATTAGCAGGAGGTCAAGGGAGGTGATTCTCCCCCTCTACTCTGCTCTCGTGAGACCCCACCTGGAGTACTGTGTTCAGATGTGGGGCCCCCAACATAAAAAAGACATGGACCTGTTGGAGAGAGTCCAGAGGAGAGCCACAAAATTAATCAGAGGGCTGGAGCACCTCCCCTATGAGGACAGGCTGAAAGAGTTGGGGTTGTTCAGCCTGGAGAAGAGAAGGCTCCGAGGAGACTTAATAGCAGCCTTCCAGTACCTGAAGGGGGCTACAGGAGAGATGGGGAGGCATCTTTATCAGGGAGTGCAGTGGGAGAACAAGGGGTAACGGGTATAAGCTAAAAGAGGGTAAATTCAGACTAGACATTAGGAAGAAATTTTTCCTGTGAGGGTGGTGAGGCACTGGAACAGGTTTCCCAGAGAAGCTGTGGATGCCCCATCCCTGGAGGGGTTCAAGGCCAGGCTGGATGAGGCTTTGAGCAACCTGGGCTAGTGGGAGGTGTCCCTGCCCATGGCAGGGGGGTTGGAACTCGATGATACTTAAGGTCCTTTCCAACCCTAACCACTCTATGATTCTATGACTCTATTTATTTATAGCGCATTAGATTTCCCTGCTCCTGAGTGAACAGGTAAAGCAGTGATTACTGAGGACGCCACATATACCCAGGCAGCCAGCCACAGAAAGTAATTTCAGCCTCAGTCTTTGTTTTAAATAAACACCTGCATTTTCATACAGAGAAAAGCATTTGTTTCACAATGAGCTGTCACAGCATGTTTGCCTGCTAATAAACCAATAGCTCTTTGAATTCTGTCTCCCATCTGTCCCACACTGCAATTTCACCAGCCCTGACTATCCCTTTTATCATTTTTTCTCTTTTGTTTCTTGCACAAAACATCCTTGCTTAGCCTTGCAGTCACTCTGTAATTCCCGTATCATTCACTGCAGGGAGATGCCGTGCCTCAATCCACAGAAGAAAGCAGTGGCTTGCTATCTCTGCTATGTTCTAGAGGGGAAGTCCCTACTTGACGGTATTTCAGTGGGAAAATATATTTGGTGGTCAGGGCAGGGAGCTCGAGGTGAGGTTGCTTGTCTTATCCAGGACCGTGGCATAGGATACCATGCTGCTGACAGCCTGAGTACAACCCAACCTGGTCGCTGTATGCTCCAGTCCATTAAATCCTTGAAGACTACCATGGACAAGGCCTCCTCTGACTCAGGAATGTCTGGCACATGGCAAAGCACTCCCCACTCCCCGTGAGAGCCAACCTTTGCTTTTAGTGCCGTAAAACACAAAGTCAGCCTTCGCCTTTCTGTATCGTCTCGAGCCATGCTCCAGAGGAGCTTTACACAAGGAAGTCTGGTTTTCTTTGGGCTCCTTGATCAAGGCAAATCCTTTGGCCATTGCAGCATTTAACCTTTCTGCTCCTTGGGTTGCTCACCAGGAAGAAGGACATGTTGAAAAAGCGAAGTTATGCAAGCACAAGGTTTTGTTAACCTAGGAAATTTCTCATGAGGCTCACCGTACCATATGAGGAAGAACAACTGAGTCATTTTGAAGTATAGGACTCAAAGCATAAAATAGTATAGGACTCAAAGCATAAAATAAAATAGGGGTGACCTAATCAATGTTTATAAATATGTGAAGGGTGAGTGTCAGGAGGATGGAGCCAGGCTCTTCTCTGTGACATCCAGTGATAGGACAAGGGACAATGGGCTCAAGCTGGAACATAGGAGGTTCCACTTGAATATGAGAAAAAACTTCTTTACAGTGAGGGTGACAGAGCACTGGAA
>WKFP01013482.1:390816-402366 GCA_011057875.1 Pterocles orientalis | reverse complement strand
TTCTTTACAGTGAGGGTGACAGAGCACTGGAACAGGCTGCCCAGAGAGGTTGTGGAGTCTCCTTCTCTGGAGACATTCAAAGCCTGCCTGGATGCGTTCCTGTGCGATCTGATCTAGGTGTTCCTGCTCCGGCAGGGGGATTGGACTAGATGATCTTTCGAGGTCCCTTCCAATCCCTAACATTCTGTGATTCTGTGATTCTGTGATAGCCAAGAAATGCTTAGCTTGAGCGCCCGCCCCAAACTCATGCCTTTTCCCTTCCCTTCTGCCTTCACATCACGCGTGGGCTTTCCCTGCACTCATTAAGGGTGTTTCCATGGCCTGCATTGTACCGCATGTATCTCACCTAAGCCTTACTTCACAGCAATGGGAAGGGGACTCCACTGGCTCTCTCTTCTTCCCCCAGCTTAACAGAGGAGATGGGTCTGTGCCCCTGGAGAGCACTGGGGGTATGCAGGTAGAGAGGGTCTCTTGCAGCTGGGGCTGGGGCATGGGGGTGAGCGACCAGCCCGGAGCGGAGATGGGGAGGTGCTGTGGAGACTCTTTGCCTCCCTGCCCAGCAGTGCAGGGACACGCGGGCACAGGGTGTCAGTGCCACCGCAGGGCATCTCTGTGGGGCATCCCCCATGCATCCCCATCACTTTGCAATAGGAAAAGTCTCTTTTAAGCTCCTGTTTTTCTTCCAAAACTTCCTTCCCTGATCGTCAAGACTCCACAAACCACTGAGTTTTTTGGAGCTACACAAAAAATGGGGAAATAAAAAAAAATTCAGCAGCTGCTTGGCACCTTTTCCAAGAAGGGTATTGGGAGTAGGTAAAGGCAGAAGAAGGAATGGCTCACCAGCCTCCCTCCTGCTCTGCCCAGTTCTTTACAGGAGCCAGCCAGGTGGTCCTAGGTTGGTCGGCATGTCCCTGGGTATGTTAGCACCCAGTAAAACTCCCCTGGAGAGAGGACAGGGTCACAGTCCTGCCCTATCTTGCAGGATGAAGCCAGGCAGGCAGAGGACATGCTGTCTGCTGCCAAAACCCTCAAGCTGGCACAGTGGTGCCTCCTGAGGCATCACATCCAGTGCAGGGCCACCAGCGTCACCTCCCCAAAGGGTCACCCCCCAATCAGCCCTCCGCAGGCCAGCTCACAAAGCCAAACACCTTCAGGCTGAGACTGTAATAAGCATGGGCTTTGCTCCTGCAGCAAATGCTTCCTCTTGGCAAAGTTACCCTCCATTTTGTCCTTGAAACTAAAAGCACTTCATAAAAAAATAATACATAAGAATATAGCAAGCAAGGAATGTCTAAGTGCTGTACATCATGTTCCCTCTGATGCTAGAGTGCTGTTCCACTGTGCTGAAACCTGTATGGATGTTAAAGAGAGGGGCAGGGAGGTGCTTTCAGCTGGGAGGCAGAGGATGCAGGGCTGTGACTCAGTCCTTCGCTGCCCTGCTGCCAGCCCAGCCAGCAAGTTACCCCCGCCCCGTGACCAAGGCTTTGGAACTCCTCCTGTGTAGGTAAGAAAAAAAGTAGAATATTTCCTTTAATCCTCGCCATGACCCAAATAGAATTACACCAGTTTACCACAGGTGAGTTTTAACGTGGAAGAAAAAAAATAAAAGAAAACAGAAGAGAGAAAATAAAAGAAAACAGAGAGATTTCTGACAAAAGGTCTCAGCTAAAGGTCTTTTAGACACTTACTGCCATTTTTACTCTACCACACACCCATTTTATGCTTCCAGGGATACCTCGCAGCTAATACTAACAGCAAACAGTGTACCATTCCCACAGCAGAGTTTAACCAAAAAAATTAAATACGAATCTGCCTTGCTGTGAATTGTGGCTGAATTTAACCCTTGGATGCCAGATGTCAGATTAAAAAAGGAAAATTATTTATTTGGAACTAGATACACTGAGGCTCACCAGGACTGAAAGGACTGGAGTGGTTTTCTTGCTACTTTATGAAAGGGAATCAGCAGGCAAAAAGACCATTTTTAAGATGTTTTGAAAGAGAAACTTAAAAGAAATACTCTATAACCAGAGGGGAAGGTGGTAGGGTGGGATAGGATTTTCTTCTCCTGTTTATTAAAAACACACCTTGGGCACTGTTCTAATCTGATTGAAGCATCACGTGAGGTGTATTTACTACATGGGAAAATTGCCTCAGTGCTTTCACTGACACGGTTTGGACCCAGCCTGCAAAAGTTACTCTGCATACAGAGGAATCTCCAGCACACAGAAATGAAGCATGGGGGAGAGAAGAGCAGCCAAGGAGTAAAAAAGGAATATCTCCGGGAAAGCCATCTGAAAACCAGCAAAAGGTGCCTTGTGACTTAGTGAGCAAGTACATCTTACTCCCAAAAACTGCAGAGCAGTGCCAACCAAGAAGGGTGGGGAGCACAGGTAGAGGGGAAGGAAGAGGATGAGGAGAAACCAACGGGGTCTGAAAGGTCTTGGAGCCACGCCAAAAAACTGAGCAAATTATAGTCATCAGAATAACGTGTGAAACAGCCAGCTGTTCCTGAATGTGCCAACTTGTGCTACTGCACCATTTCAAGGCTTACAGCCTGGAGGCATAGAAATGCCAGAACAAGGGATAGGCAGCAAGACTCTGGTCTTCCAGCTAGAGCAATGAGCCTCTGGGGGTCCCCAGGGCTCCAGGATGCCCACCTCACAATAAAGGCAACTGGAAAACAACTTGGAGGAGTAGGCAGTGAATGAAAGCCCCTGGTGACAACAGCTAGCTGAAGCACCTTGTTGAGGGTGCAAGCAGCAGAGGAGAGCAGCCTCATGCTGCAGGGCTAACAGTCATTTGGCAAGGGCTCCTTTCGAGCAGCCGAATCCAGGCTACACTGTGATGGAGCTTCGGGACTTGACATCAACACACTATGCACGTGGGATGGGGGAGGCGGCGCAAGAGAGACAGCCAGGGTCTCATGTAATCGGTCATCTCTGCTCCAAAAGGAGGACTTATGATTCAAAAATAGCCAGTTTTCTAGGCAATGGCCCAGGGCAGTACTTTGCTAGAGGTTTGTAGAAACCAAATACAGCCTTTTGCTTTTGCTGCCAGACAAAGGCATTGCAATAGGCTTCCCATATGACAGTTCCTCTGCTTTCCAAGTAACACAGTTTGTGAAATCATCCCATATGTCTCCAGGGTTAAATCCCAATCTCTCAGAGTAGATCAGCTGATTACCAAAAGACTTCAGTGGGTCCAGGATAGCACTCCAACCTTAGCAGTAAGTCTACAATTACTATCTTGAAATTGAAGCCCATTCCAGGCCCTTTATAAACAGACACACTTCCTCTGGAAAGCTCTCCCTACAAACCTCTGTGCTGCATGGAAAAGCATATTTAGCCCAGTCTCATCCTTATTCACAGCTGGAAGGAGGCTTTTGCAGTGTCAGAGACCTGTTGTGGGGAAGCTAGGGGCGCTGAGGTTATGCCTATAAAAGCCAATGAAAGAGGAGCACAATGTAAGCACGGGGGGAAAAAATATCACAAAAGAATTATTAATTATTAATATTCACCAAAGCTCCTGGGGGCCCAGTGGGAGTTGGGACCCCAGAACACTGAGCACTGCATAAGGCTCTGTCCCAGCAAGGCGACTGGGCGCTACGAAGAAATCCCTGAGGCAACAGAAACCAAGCAAACTCCCAAAGCAGCAGCATCTTCTCAGTCAACAACTGAACAGTTTGACTACCTTGGGCAAGGTAGCCCTCTAATGTGCAGCCCTGTCTCTGCCACACCAGCTGCTGAAGCCCTTGCCAGGGGTGCACATCCTCAAAAACCACTCGTAGTAGCAATGTCTTAGACTGCAACATTTCTACTTTTCTCCAGTTTCACCCCCTCTGCCCAAGTCTAGAGCACAGCTGGCAAAAGAGAATCTGCCCTGGATAGCCTGAGCTAGAACAGCCCATGTGAAGACACATGTTCTGCTCCCTGCTGTTGTATTAAGCAGCAGTATTACGATGAGATGAGGTGCAAAGAGGCCTCTTTTGACATGACATCTACCAGAATTAATTCTAAAACTGGTCAAGTCATTGTGGAACTTGGTTACAAACTGTAGACTGTGTTGGATTTGTTATTAGTAGGTTTGCTACACCATTATTGTCCATTTTTTTCAGCATCAAAGCTGATAATCCACAATACGGTATGGAAATCCATCATCCCAGACCGTGGAAAGCAAATTCAATAGGTGAGACTGTAATGGCAGCAGCATTTTATGTTCAGTCACCGACATAAAAAAGCAACTCCTGCCTACTACCTCCTCAAAGAGGTCCTCTGTTTTCCCTAAATTAGGTGCAAAATGTTTAGTCCATGCCATGTTAGGAAACGGGCTTCCTACTTCAGGGATAGAAATCCATAGCCAAGTCTACAGATGACCAAAGCACCACCTAACCATTGGCAAGCAGATGCAGGAGATGCTGATGACCACATATGTTGCCAAGTTCTAGTCCTGTAGATACCTTCCAAAAGTGAATTCAGGGCAATTATTTATGCAAAAACATTGTTCTCACTTCAGAAGTCACATATAGACAGAGGAAATAATGGAAAATGGTTAGGAAGGGGCCTCAATAAGCTATCTACATTTCCTCCTACACTGAAGAAGAATTGTATATACCTAGCTATACTGGTCCTTGGCTCTGTGACTGAGAGAACTGCATGCTAGTGTGAAAGAAACTACATATTGACTTTTTATGTTACCAGGTTTCTTCTTATAAAGCTACATGGCCCAGAAGGGCAGATTGCTGTTGTGGCAGCTGGGTATATTATTAATTAGATCTCTGGCTGCAGCTTAAAGGGTGCATTGTATCTCACAGGTCAGACTTTCCTGCTGCCCGTGCCATCAAAGAATTTGTAATTGACTCCATAATTCACTTCATTTTTTCTGGCAAAACACTGCATTGAGAACTACTTGACATTTCTTCCTACATAAGTTGCTTACAGTGTGTATGGTAATAATGACTTATTTAACCCCTGCATACATGTATTTCTTTTCTGTGCATAGAACATCCATTGAAATCCAGACTAATTTTTCATCCATGGAAAACAACTGTCTTATATTTCACATGGCATTTATTGTGACTGCAAAGACATCCTGGAAGCAAGCAGCAATGCAGAGACACTTGCAACTCAATGTTCCTTCTTCCTTACAATACGAAATTAATGGTTTATTATGAAACTGGTCTGGCCCAGCTAATCTGACTGTCAAGGGGAGAACAGTGCCTTCCAGTCTGCCCCATCCCATCCCTAGTTGAGTATACCAAATACCTGGATTACACAGGGAAAGACCTATGGTTTCTGCAACTACTGTAGAAAACTTACCCATGAGCTACTTACTTCTCCACCAGGCAGTTGGTGGTGTACACTGTAGAAACGATTCCATGAATCAGTGTCTGAACATTTGTCATGAGTTAAGCAGAAGAGAGTTAATTTTTTTTTTCCTTCTCTTCATAAATAGTTAGCAAGAAGCTATGTTTTGGATTCCTGCTCAGGAGAAAGCTGATAAGAAGGAACGTTTATAGTTATTGCCAGGATACTTTCAAGGACAAATACATTCAGTCTCTCTCCTCTCCACAGACCGGGGGGGTGGGAGGGGAGAGACAGTCTGGCTTCTAGCTTGGGATTTGCTTTTAGGTTAAGCCTGAGAAGCAGACTGACCAATTATTCCATCCCATGCACGTCATACCCAGTATATAGGTGAGGACCTTTCCGGGAGATAACTCTTTCACTTCCCTTGGGCTCCGGATTCATCTCGCTTCGGGAGCCTGCATTCGCTCTCCCAAGGACTTTTCCCCCCCACAGACGCCGTTAGCTCTCAGCCCGGGATGCTCGTTATCTCCATTCCGTGAGTTTCAAGATCCTCCCTCTGCAGGGGGATCATTAGCTGGTTTTTTTCCCCTGCTTCGGTCAGCTCTCGGCCTGGGACGCTTGGGCTGTTATCTCCGTTCCGTGAGTGCCTCCGGGAGCGGTGCACCCCCACTCCTTGCCCCCCCCCTTTTGGGGGAATCGTGAGTGCGGTTTCTGGGGATCATTAGCTGGCAACAGGCTGAGCCTTTGGGGGAGGAAGTATCATTGTGTATCACCCATTCCCTCCCACCTCCGGGGTCATTGACCAGGAGTGGGCTGGGCCTTTGGTCATCAGGTGGGGAGGGGCAGTATCACTGTGTATCACATTGCATCTTTGTATATAGTATTATTTCCAATATTATTGTAGTTTAGTTATTAAATTGTCCTTATCTCAACCCACGAGTCCTCTTTGCCATTTACCTCTTTAATTCTCTCCCCTATCATTGGGTGGGGGCAGGGACTGTGTAAGCGGGTGTGTGTGGTTTGGCCCCCAGCCAAGGGCCAACCCGCCACAACATTTAATGGCAGAACTGCTGAAAAAGAAAAGGAAACAGACATAATAAAAATAATTAAGGACAAGGAATAATAATAAAAAGTAAATCCATACATGACAGTCCGAATGCCCATTACTGTTCTTTCCAATCAAAGTTAAGTGGATTTTCTTCAGACTCTTCTTCTCGACTCGAACGAGTATTCCTCTTCTGATCAGCATCAAGTACACTTAACACCATAGCAGTGCCTTACTTCATTTCAGAGGAGGTTACACGACTACAGAAAGAGAAATTATGGCTCCAGTATGGAAGGACTCATTCTCAAGGCTACTGTTACCTCTCCAAAACATTGCAGGAAAATAGTCATGCAACAAGAAGCTAAACTTGCAAACGCTATGTCAGATATGGATCTGACAAAAAATTAAATCATTTCTGCTGATTTGGTTCACTATCTTAGCCTTCGCTCCTGGAATGACAACATAGCTCATGAAGAATTGTCAGTCATCATTATCTCTGATGTGAGGAATATTGGAGAGAGAGCTAGGAGTTCCTCCCACTCTCTGTGGGATAAGTGCTTCAGAAGACTGGTTTCCTGAGCTGAAGGATGAAAGATGTCTGTTTCGAGGTGACCCTGCTCCATAACGTCTCTATATTATCATCTCTGTTTTATAGGAAAGAAATCAAAGCTTGTTAAAATAAGGTGACTTACACAGTGCTAAAAATAGAATCCAGGTGTCCCAAATTCCTGGCACAAGAGGAACCTTTGCATAGTACCAACCCATTTCTCCTTTAGTTCCAGCCGCAAGATACTATACTTGGGCTTCATGAGATACTGGCTCCTTACATTTACTTTAGATGAGAGGAAATGTCATGGTCTAGCTCTGAAAAAAACTCATCCCTCCCCACCACCTTCTGCCCTCCTACAAACCTACATTAGCACAGAATATATCAGGTTAATGATTTTCAACTAAATTGATTTGCAACCTTCTAACATTTTTTTTTAGCCTTCTGACCAGTGAAATTTCACTGTATCAACAGTAGCTTGCTTTCTTATCTATCTGTCACCGATCCCCTCAGAAGTAGCCCCTGGGCCATGAGGGCTCTGCCAAACACAGACTGAAACCACTTCTCCAGAGAACTGCTTGTCAAGTGGTTTTATGCCCCGGTCTTTTACACTGCAACACAAATCCTACAATAAATCTCAATCAAACTCTCTATACAAGTGGACCAGCTTACTTCCACAACTTATTGCTTCCTATCTTATCATATCTTTACTACCTTTGATTTATGTAGCACTTGTCATCCCATAAGTGCTTTAGGATCTTATTCCAAAATGCTTTTGGGCCTGCTGCAGACATGCCTGCTTTCCCAGGGCAGAAACCAGAGCAACCCTCCCTCCTCAAAGCTTGCCACACAGAGAAAAAAGAGTATTGCTCTCTACTATGGTCATTGATTACAAAGCCATACTTCAAAATGGCAAATCTCACACCTAAACTATATCTGTTAAGGGCTGATATGGACTACAAAAAAAAAAACCCGTCAGTAAGCAAGTTTTCCGTGCTGATGTCTTAAATGCCTTAAACAAATACCTTTCTCTTCCTAACACAGACCGCTGCAGAAGAATGTCTCTGTAGGACTTTCCTTAGACAGGCAGCAAATCTCCTCTGCTTTCACCCACTGATGAAATGCAGCACCCACAGGCTGCTAAACAGCCACCGTTGGCTACCAAAAATAAAGAAAAACTACTCTGGGAGAAAAAAAAATAATTTTAACAACTAAAAGTATATGCATAAATATAAATATAGTATGTAAGTATGACCCTTTTTTAATTTAAATGAAAGCAAACTGTAATTATTTGATGTTTGGATTTTGCTCAAGAAATGAGGAAAATTTCATTTCATTGTTTTTCCCCGCTAAAGACATGTTCATTTTGCAAAGGAACAGATAAAACTGAGAATTTACTGAATGTTAAGCATGAGTCTCATCCCTCTGACATTTCATCTTCTTCTATGTGATATATTGTGGGTATTTGTTCATTGAAATTGCTGTAAAGAACAATTTATGCTTTAAGAATCTAAAGATTAACAGACAACCAGGGACGCTGAGACATCCTGCCGTAAGAAACAAGATGTCTCAAGACAGAACGATAAGGGAACGGCATGCGACCAGCAGTTTCAAGGCCGATGGAGCAATTATGTCTTCTGCAAGAAGACCAAGAAGGGCAACATAGATGAAAAACTGCTGCCCTAGTCTCTTAAAATGGGATGCCCCCCCGTTGACACTAAACCACCGAGCCTGAGAGATCACGTAATCCAGAAGAAACCAACGATAAAAAGGGGGACTGTGGAGAGTGTAAGCATGCGCCGACGGTAGAGCACAGACTCCCATGGCCGCCCAGCGCTGTTTCGCTTGTTGTGCTTACTAATAAATTCTATGATTTGCCTTTTAATAAATTGATTCCTGTACAATTTATTACATTCTATAGTGGTACTTCCCTGGGTGATAAAATATCGCAGTCTACGTGAAGACCTCCAATGAGGGTATGGAACACTGCCAGGAGGCCCATGATCCCAACGGCAGGTCCAGCTGGTGGCCCTTCCACCACAGCAGGGCCTCACAAGCTCCTGCCATGGGCAGGCAGGGAGAGAGGTGCCTTCCCTCCCTCCTAGAAGTCACTTGAAACATCTGGCATGGAAGAGGAAAAAAGGAAACAAGTCTTTATCATGGAGTGTAGTGATAGGACAAGGAGTAATGGGTATAAGCTAAAAGAGGGGAGATTTAGATTAGATATTAGAAAGAAATTTTTCACTATGAGGGTGGTGAGGCAGTGGCCCAGGTTGCCCAGAGAAGCTGTGGATGCCCCATCCCTGGAGGGGTTCAAGGCCAGGCTGGATGAGGCTTTGAGCAACCTGGGCTAGTGGGAGGTGTGGAACTTGATGATCTTTAAGGTCCATCCCAACCCAAACCATTCTGTGATTCTATGATTCTAACTCAAGTCTGAAGTGCAACCTTGTTCAGATAAGCACCTGGGCATATAGGTCTATCCAAACTATCCAGATTTCTTGGGTTTGGAGCAAATGAGCTGTGAAGTCTCCAAGACAATTGCCTGTTACGAGGTTATCACCATTACAGGGAGTGTAAGAAGCAACTCAAAGTTGTTTTTCCTGAATCCCTACCTGTGTAGAAGCTCAGGAGGCACTATTATTTGGTGCACGGACTGCCATTAAAAAAAAAAAAAGTCTGCCTCTCCTCTTTCCCCACCCCCACATCTTTTTTTTTTCCTCCCCTCAGTTTGGTGCCTTATGTCAACATTTGAACTCCTGTGCCGCGAGTGTAAATGTGTCCCTGCAATCTGGGAGTGCTGTACATCCACTTCGCGCACACAAATTATTTAGCAGGGTTCCAGACAGCAGCAATCAGGCCAACACCATCCACGCTCTCGCAAAGACATCGCTTTTTGCTTGTCTGGTTCGCTTAATCTGAAAGGTCACTGCAACTGGAAGCATATGTTTATTCTTTTATATGGAAAATATAATACTACGTATTTCCTTCCTGAGAAGCCAGAAATGCTGGAAGAATCATTTATTTCACAGAATTATTGCACTTCTGTTTCTTGTCCCGTATGGAACGTAGACTTTCAAAACGGCATAAGATAATGGAAATGTAATAATGAACATTTATGGAAAAGTAAAAATTATTATATATTTTAAATCAGTTCATGCACCTTTCCTGACTTTGTGGTCCCAGAGGCTGTCATTCAGAGCAATCACTAGGGCTTCACAAACAGCTTTTCTGAAAGGATGCATTGTTTTGATCAGCTTTGACTCATCACCTAAAAGTGGTAAAGAAATAGATCAAAATTAATGGCATATACTGATACAGTTACTCCATCCTTTACTTTTAGTTCAAGCTATCAGAGTTTTGTGACAGCTGTAAGCAGCTCTATAAATACTGTATTTCTGCAGTTCTTCCCTGTGGATACACCTAGTTCCTTTGCCAGAACTGAAACCAAGCTCAGCTGCTAGGGCAGCAATTGAATAAGACTGCGGACCAAAATTTCCTGGTCTGTGACAAGAAAACAAAGTTTGATTCTTTAGCGAGGTGAAAAAGCAGAAAAGCAGGCTCTGCACCAGAACTGCAGTTCTGCAAACTGCGATCTGAATTTCTGAAATCTGCTCTGCATAGTTTGAGCTTTAGCTTATTTTAGCTCTGAGTCTCCCTTGGGGAATTTCTGGTTATTTTGAGGATTCCTGATGGGTAACAGACTTGGCATTGCCCTGGTTTCAGTGACCAGGAGCCTCACTAGTGCAAAACTCTTTGCTTCCACAAAAATATAAGCATTATTTGAAGCATGTGATACCTAGAGAACAGGGGTGAAACTCAGCACTTGTGGGTCTTCATGGAGTTTTGCTCTCAATCTTATCCATGCGATCAACAACATTCCTACTAAGGAGTGATGGGTGAAAGGAATGAAAGGCATGAGGAAAAGTCTTTATAAAGAAGAAAACAAATAGGCCAAGTTTTGCTTTTGCATGGAACTTCTAGTGTGCCAGAAAAAAAAAAAAAAAAAAAAAAAAAAAAAACAAAACAAAACCTTCTCCAGAAATAATCAGACTAGGGTAATGAAGATGAATGAAAATATTTTTTATTTAGCCTTTCATCTTTGTTTTTTTTTTTCCAATTAAAATCTTAAAAAGATAAATTCTTCCAGACAAAGAAGTGGTTCCTCACTAAAATGCTATAGGTCTCTTGCAGTGGCACCTCAGGTATGTCTGCTGTGTTCTTACAGAGCAGATTCCTCTTTCTTTATCCTATACAGCATCCTCCTTCACAAGCTACATGCTGAAAATAACCATGAAATGAAGAGCTGGATTCTAGCTGGGTGAATGGCAACACCAAACTAGAGTAAGGAGCTCAGGCAACTACCTCTGTACTGCAAGCAGGTCTTGCTTTGTTGTTTTGTTTTTTTTACCTACAGCAAAAGCTTGCAGAGCAAGTACCTAAATTCAGTCAGAAGAGGAGTGGCAATGTACTTAACCACCAAGTCAGAAACCACTAGATAGATCAGTACGTTGTAAAGATAGTGTCAGTGGTGGCTGAGGCTTCCTTTTTCCTTTTTTTTTTTTCTTTTTCTTTTTTACCTATGGATGCCATTATGGGAGAAAGGTTTCTTCCTCCACTCAATTATATACATATATATATATATATATATAAAGTCT
>WKFP01013482.1:361953-389718 GCA_011057875.1 Pterocles orientalis | reverse complement strand
GTGGGGGGGGGGGGGGGGGGGAATGTGTGGATTAAAGGAAAAACATAACATAGGACCTTGTGCTAATGCTCCAGCTGCTCTGAAATGGCAAGCTCTCCAGGCTGACATGCCAGTGAAACATTTCTGTCTATCACTTCATCTGCTTCAAGGATTCTTAGAGAAACACAGTCCAAAAACTCAGTCATTTGTCCTGTATTGCTTCATTTCTTGGAATATTTTTGAAAACACTCTCTCTCTCATAAAGTAAGACTAAGGAAATGAGCAGATAAAAAAAAAAATATATTTCCAAGGAGTTAAATCACAAAAATATTCTTAGAACCCTGGAGATGACAAAGACTTTGTTTTCCATAAAATCTGTAAGACATTAATTGCAAAAAAAAATAATTTAGTAACTTTAATGGCATAATGAACTTTGCAGGCATGGCATCCTCTCTCTCTCTTTTTTTTAACTACCAAGATTCCCAGTAAGGAAGAAGCAGATACACACATAAGGAGATAACCTTGTGTCTCCAAGACCCCTGCTATGCATTGTATTCGGATGCCTCTTCCCTCTATGATAATCAGGTGTTTCATATCTTATCACAGATTTGTAACTCATTTGAGATGGGAATGCCTGTTGCAAATGGAAAGCTGAGACACAGCTAAAGCCTGGAAAAGGTATTTAGGAGCTCAAATCCCCTTGAAATGAGTTATTTCGTTGTGTCATCTTTCTGTTGACCTCTGATTGGCAGTAACAGGAGATGAATTCAAATGTTAGGAGTCACTAACAACCATTGGCTCCGGCATCTTGCTAGAAACCTGGAAAAATTAAACTGTTCAGTGCTCAGATGAGCTAATCTTTCTCATGTGCATAAGATATATTGGGCAGCTGTACAAAGGATGCTTTAGGAAACAACAGAAAAGGACAAGAGGAAGATAAACAGATAACGTGCAATGCCAGCTGCTCCTTTTCCAAAGCCCAGCAATAAACACTCTAACGTCTCTCTCTGATTTTCTTTGGAGGACTGGCTAGGACAGCTGGCTCCTTCCCCTCGTGCAGGAACATCTCACTCACTGCTGGAGGGTGTTAAGCCCTAGGGCACAGATCTCAGCCCCAGCCCACCCTACATAGCTGCTCCTCCTCTGCTCATCACTCTATCCACTCCTGCACCTCCGCTCTTCAGGAGGTGTAAAGCAAGGACTAAGGACAGCCATTTTCAAGAGGTAACATTTCGCAAAAACTTCCTCCCCTTTTTTAGGCTCCAAAGGTGCAAATTAGTGCCCTGCATTAAGATTACTCCAGCACTGCTTAGAAGTAGTTACTTGAATCTCATTTTTACACTCAACAAAACTGCTCTGCTTTATAACAGAAATGCTCCCAAACATCACACAAACAAATCAGAACTTTAAGGCCTATCCATTCTTTTTATTCACACCCGCTCCTCTTGATGAGACACCACTGAACTCTTTCCCCACTCTACTACTACTTTTTCATCTGAACCGTGCTGTTCACCAAAGTAAAGGCAGCAGCTAGAAGTGTAAGATGTGAGCTACATATTCCCTTCCCCTGCAATTATCAACAGCTTGTTCTGTTGCCTGGTAAGTCAGGTAGATCTTTTTTCTGCTAAGCAAAATACTAATTATCTCTTTCATTATTTGAAAGAAAAATACCTTTATCTCATTGTCAAAAGCAAATGCTTCCAGATAGTTCATCAGGAGGTTTGCAGCAGGGCTTGTGTGGAAAACACTCGCAATCTTAAATTTCTCAGGCACCTTCAGGATTATATTTTCCATTCTTGGTCTGCCAAGAAGTACAAGCATAGCTAAATCATCTGATAAACAGTGTAAGAAGGATGAAAAAGAGACAATAGTCTCACAAATTAATCCAACTAAGCATTGTTAAGAAGAAACAACTGAAGTTTTAACTTGACTGGATTTAATCTTAATATCTTTATTTGGTTTGGATGTAGTAAGAAGCAGGGACATGGGAACAAGGAGACTGCTAGGGTGATTTTTATCCCTGTTCTCATTAGAGATGGAAAAGTTCACTTTTGAAGGTGGATATTTTGGGCATCAGTAGGCAGCATGCAAAAAGCATGCTTTTCCGAGTTGGATGAAAGGTCTTAATAGTAATTTCACTCTTTTGCATGTCATAATAAAAATATTTGTATTTCTCTAAAATTTTAAATACATTATGCTAATCCATTTTAAGGAGGCTTATATTTCCCTGTTTAAAAGCTCATGCAGGACATTTTTTCTACTTTTCTTTCATCCCTTTAAGCAACCTGAGAAACACAGGGCAAACAGGGACAGTAAATACCATCCATGAAACCTCAAATGCTCAGGAAACATAGGGCTTTTTCAGTCACACCTGGATGTGAAGGTAAATATATTTATTTCACTACAACCACTGTAAAACGTGCTAAACTTCTAAAATTCAGAGCCTTATTCTGGGACTCTTTAGGCCTACATCAATTTTAAAAGCTAAGTATCAGTTTGAGAAATCTCGGCCTGAAGCAGTGTTAGCTGTTTAATCCTCCAGACATTTCTGAGAGATGGATGGCCATGTGCAAGGTCTTTTAGCTTTAAGGAGGGGGAAAGTAGGGACAGAACATAAACCAAGTCCATGGATACATGGTAATTTAGAGCCCCGGTCCATGGGCCTCATCCTGGGGTGCTGGTGCCAGCTAAAGGAGTTCCCAGTCTTGCTCCATACTGTAACTCTTCCCCACTCACACATGCATGTGTTGGGCTCAGGAACGAAGGAAGGGATGATAACGTGGGAAGAAGGAGCTGGGATGAGCTATGCTGGAAGGGAATAATTTAGACTGGCATTGCTTCCAAACAAAGGGTCTGAGCTGGCAGAGGAGGAGGAGAACATGGAACTTCTTGACATTTAATCCCAGAGGCTTGGGTGATACGGGTCACTTCTTGTTTCTCCCAGTTTACCACCCGAGCTTCCTCATCAATTCTTAAGATCACCCTCAAACATTAAAGTTTCTCTTCTAGCTTTCCTGTGCACAATTCTCCTCATTTTCACCAATGACATCCACAGGAAGTCTAAAAAAGGTGCCACAGAGCTCAGGAAAGAACAACTTCATGAAGGGAAGAGACAAATTGCCCTTTAATGTGGCAATTTATACAGGGATAATAGTACACAGTGTTCATCAGCCCCAATTTGAACCAGGTCTCCAGAGTTTGTGAACCAAGCAATTAAACTGGGCCCAGGTCCTGACCACACCTGGGCTGCATTTCCAGCAACTTCACTCCCTTTCCATGGGCTCCACAACAAGGCTTACGCATTATTTTGGTATGGTCTGGCTAGATACAGTGAAATTAGAAGTAAGTGGTGTCAGCAGATGGATTTTATTTTGGTTTTAAGTTAGGAAATATCTTGATAAATTAAGGTTACAAATGCTCCAAGGTACATACCATCCTGTGAGCCTCAAACTCAGGTTTTTACATAAGAAATGCTGCAACGCTAATCACTACAACATTTGGATGGCATGTTTTCTCATGCTATTAAAAAAACAACCAAAAAAACCAAAACCAAAACGCCCTCTCAAAATTATCAAATCGGTGGGCAGTATTGCTTGGAGAGAAAAAAAGAGAGATGTGTGTACATATATAACTCAGCTAAATTATGAATAAGAGGGTAATTGGTCTAAAGGAGGATTCAGGAAACTTAAAAAAAGAGAATACAGTTAACAGCAGTGGATAAAGTTAAAATGTTGCCTAAAAGAAGGAAGGAACAACATCTCTCAGGTAATAAGTGTCTGGAGGACGACAGTAGGTGATCTTCCACATTAGTACAGTGGTAATCACTAAAAGGTCTGTTTACTCACAGGTATAATGGTTACCATAACTCTTTCGCACCTGAATAAGTGTGAGAAGATGACATGCAAGATGCACACTCCTAGTAACCGCCATGGGTAGATGAACAGACTAGAACTGCTTGGGCAAGAACCCAGCTAGCTAATATAGAAGGAAGAAACACAAAATAATGTTTTCACTTTTCTAACAGTTTCAAAAGCAGAAACTGAAATAGTCCATCAAATGCATTCCAAAAGTGGACGCAGCACAGCTATCTTGAGCTGGCACACGCATCTGCTAAAACCACAATTTAACACAGCCTAATTACTGATAACTGACACAGGGTGTGATCCCAGGACAGGGCCAACAATTGTTGGCTTGCCGGACATCACTCAGTATCCTCTTAACAAATCCTGTGACTGAATGCAAAGAGAATGGTGACTATTTTCATACTGTTTTGAATCCATCTATTTTTACCCTTTAGCTTATAAAGCTCCCAAATTCTAGCACACTGTAAGACAGCATGCCTATCCACTGAGGTTTTTGAATGTCTAACAGATCAGAAGTTCTACTGTAGAACAACGTCACCGAATTCTTCCTGTTTTTTTCCTCCATTTTGTTTGGTCCAATAAATGTTTAACCTTCTGGGAGGGACAAAAGCAATTATGGGATGTGAGAGAAATGAACAGAGTTTGACAGTGAATATAATGCGGTGCCTGGGATTTTTCAGGCTGAGCTATTTGGACACTGTAGAGATGGGAACACGGCCATAAGTGAGACAAGCCGCAAGTTCTACCCATCCTAAAAAGATCTTTGTGGGCTCAACAAGAGAGGCAGAGAAGATACACCAAACCTCAAAATGACCTTCAAGTAACAGCGGAAAACTGGATCAGGGACCCAAATCAAACACATTTAGAGATCTGGGAACTAGAGCCACTCCTTCAATAGCTGACAAGGACGAAGCAAAGGAGACCACAGCACCGAGAAAAAGGCAACCTGCAAATTTCCCATTCAACAAATGCTCCAGAATACACTTAAGCCCTTCAAACTGTGTTCCTTTGATGGTCACAAACACATTGCTGCACCTCAGTATTCTATCACATTCCACCAGATTTTCAAAAATTATTTCTATAGAAACCTACTTATTTAATCCTTTTAATCTCTTCAAGTATTCTTTTCTGTGCTCATTATTTAGTTTTGATCTTTAGATCTATGGAATTAAATTTGTATTCCAGAAAAGCCTGGATTGTTGCTTTTCAGTTGTATTTTACTGGGGAAAAGAATCTTAAGTTTAAATCACTAAAATAAATATCAAATGACCCAAGCAGTAGTTCGTCAAGTTCACACCACTACAAGTCAGGGCAAGCTATGGATTTACAAAGCATGAACCACGAGAACAATTGCAACATAAATCCAGCAAAAACTCCATCAAGTCCCACACAGCTGTTTTAGGCGGTCTACATCTATCTTCCCTGGGTGCATGCTTTGATCATTTTCCCACAAGGACATTTCATTTCAGATTTTGTGACCCCCTCCCTAATTCTTTGTTGCCTCACTCCTTGAATGCCTGTTTTCTTCTTGTGCTCTATGCAAAGTGAGTCTGCGATGGTTGTAAAAACCACTGAATTGAAACAACTCTACTGCCTATAGTGCACTTTGTATAGGAGTACGCAACTCTCTGTAGTTCCAAGAGGCAAAAAAAAAAAAGTAATAGTGGGTCTTGCTGGGTGGTTTTCTGCTCTCCCCCACCCCACTCACTTGCCTTTTTTAAAAATCAATTTACAATACGGTTCATGGCCCAGCCTCACAAATAGCTTTACTGCTGCAACTCAGAGAGCAGCGTGGGGGAAGCTGTGGCCTTCGTGGTTGAAGGACAGGAAGCCAAGATCCGTCGTGGTACATGGGGGGGAATAAAAAAGTAACTGTCCTGATTTTAGCGTAAGCATATTCTGTAGGTTTGGATTCATAGACAGGATATATTATATTGGCAAAATTTTTTTAAAAAATCCAAATCCAAAAAAGGAATTCCTTAATATTGGAGATGAGCAATTTTTTCTGTATAAAAGGTCAATTTTTATGAGGCTATTTACAAATAAGATTCATTTCAGTATTTGTCAGTGAGTAAGTTTAGGATGACCCACTGAAAATGTGAGAGGGAAGATGCTTGGTGAAGTTTATTCTCAGTTGTTCTGCCTTGGCAGTGGGTACTGTCCCCTGGGCAAAGCAAAGAGGTACAAGCTCATACATTTTACCTGGTATTTTGCAGGTAAGCAGTTACCAGCCCAGCTGACACAAGGTAACTCATTTCACCATGAAAAACACCTCACCTGCCTCACCCCAGTGCCTGATGTCACCAACCAGCTAACACCTTGCTCACACTCGCATCATGCCAAGACCTCACACCTACCGTCCTTGTGTCCCTCCCTCTCATGGTCACTCTGACTAAGCATAGCTAGAGGCAAAAGATGACATGCTGGCGGTGGCGGTGATGTTCCCAGTCCCTTTATAAGCACCAATTCAACAGTCTGAGAATTTGTCTGTCACATCAGAGAAGCAGGTTCAGCTCCTTCTCCCTCAGAAGAGTTGTGAGGCTGATGCAGGGAAACGTTTTAACCCAGACCAGAAGGTTGGGGGATGTCCCTCATTCCTCCTTGCTAGAGAGGGCTAGAGATTAATCTAACAGATGAAATAATTGTGGCAGTTATTAATAAAAATGACCAAATATTTCTGCAACCACAATTACTGCAGTTCTCAGAAACAAACACACAGCTGTAAGCATCACAATGAAATAATACAACATAACGATACCTGCTACAGCTGGAACAATGGGCTCCAAGCCACACACTTGTTCAGCAATCATGCTTCTTTTGGCTGGAAGGGCTTAGCTGTTTGACTTGAAACTCAGCATGGAGTTGAGGGGAGCACTTATCACTGACCATTCCATGGTGATGTGCTCCTTTCTCATTTTCTCCAGATCCCTCTTATAAAATATTCCATCTTTTAAGCTGCAGCTCCAGTAAGCTGCAGCAAGGTTTTCTGTGAATGTGTGCTATGCCTTGAATACAGAGTAAGCAGTTAGGTTAGAGTTTGCCTCACATGAGATGGCTCTTATTACATTTCCAGAGTTTGCTTCATTTATTTTCAAAAGCTTCATAACTATGCTAACAAGATTTGTTTTGCTTTTTTTTTTAATTTAAAGATGCCACATGTAAGCAACAAAGCAATAAATAAGTGTCACGAATACAAACCTCTGGACTATACAAAGTTTAGTCTAACTACTCAGTTTTACTTGCTAACCATCACAGGCTTTGTGAGGGGCATTACTCATCAGCAGTATTTTCATCTAGGACTCTGAATATATGTTGAAATTATCCCTGGCGGCTTGACTGCAAGAAGAGGAGGCCTTTTAAAAACTGCACTAAAGACATAAGATACTCAGTAAACACAGATGTGTGTTTTGACAATTGTTGAGTTACAGGATTTAACTTCAAACCCTAACACAGTACTTCAAGGAGCCCTTCCTCCAACCCTCTTCCCCGGCCCCCCCTTTTTTTTTCCCCTTAAAAGTACAAGGATGTTGGGCAGCAATTGTTAAAATCACAGAACCTCAAGACACAGTAAAACAGCCCTGTTCTTCTTAAAATCCAGCCATCCCAGACAGTACAGCACAAAACCCACCCTCACTGACAGTAAGGACAGGTGAAGAATAGTTCAGAAGCGGGGGAGAGGCAAGAACACCTTTCAGCTGGATTTAAACCATGCACTGAAAGCCCCACCAGTGCTAACAGCCTCTCTGAGAATGAAGCGAGGCTGGCAGCAGAGCAGAGGACATCTTGCAAATGTCCAAAATGGGCAGCTCCATCGCAGCGGCAGGCTGAGTACGGACAGTTTATCAGATGGAGCTCAGCTCACAGACAGCCTGGAAGTCCTGAAACGACGCCTGCATAGACAGGCAGTGCGAGAGGAGCAAGTGCATTTGCCTCAAGGAAAGATACAGCCTGTTTCTTAGCCTAGATGCCATTTACAAAGAGATATAGAGGGCTCCTACTGCTGTCTTGGCTGCCCAGGGGGAAGAGAGAAATAGCAGGACACGTAGATTAGGAACCATCCTGGAAAGTGATAATGAGCATATCTGACATCACAACAGCACGCCTCCATTGTGTGGAGAAGCATAAGCTATATTGGGTGACCAGCCCTCTGCTGCACTCTCCCCCCAACATCTCTCAAATACCTTTCAGAGTGGGGTCTGCACTCTTCTGGCTCCCATGTCCTTGACAGCACTGTTGCCCAGCTGGCAATGACCACACCTGGGCACATGCAGGGCCACTCCATCTGGGAGCTTGTCTGCTGCCCTCTCTTAGTGCTGCCCAAGCCCTTGAAGGACAGAGAAGCCTGTCATCATATTGACAGCAGTTCAAAAGAGGTTGGAGGCAGTGGTTTCCCATCCTCTCCCCAACACTGCCACCGCAAGCACATAAGAGGCCACCAGAGAACCTGTCCTTCTATGAAACGCTCACAGCTCCACAAGGAGGACAATGAGCCAAGACTTCTTGCTGCGTCCTTCGTAACAAAATCCTAAACAGACTTAAGTGGATGTTCTTGGTCTTTATACAGGGCAGGCAGCTGGAGAAGGAATGGTAGAAGAGACACAAAACTCACAAACCTGGAAGAACGTGCAAATGAAAGGAGAAACATGGGTGTGTGCAGTGTTGCTTGATCTTCAAACACCACTGACTTGCTATATAACATTTATCCTCAGTGAAGCCTTCTCTGGCAACCAGTTATGTTATAGGAAAACGAGATGCAGTAAAAAAATGCTATATTTCAGAACTTTTTTTTTTTTTTTTTAAGGGATTGAAGAAACCACTGTAGTTCCCAGACAAGTTGTTGAGTCTTTTTTTGGTCAGAATGTGACTTGGAGATGTTTGGCTGAATTAGGACTGTGGGGTTTGCCCTTTGGTGGTGCTCTGAAAAACATCTTATAGAGAAACAAGCCTCCCCATTTGTACTGGCCCAGCTCCTCCTGCTTTCCAGAAAGCAGTAACTGCACACAGCTTGTTTTACTCAGCTTCAGATCCCCCCCCGGGAACCAATACTTCTTGTTTCAGTGAACAGAGCTGAAGCTGAGAAAACGAAGCCTATTGTTACTTGAGCTCGGGAGGCAAAAGGTATTTGGAAGTTTTGTAAGTTTGGCTTAGCAGACAAGAATCTTTCCTACACTCACCATCCACTGGGACCAGCTAAGATACAGATTTATGCTTTAATAATACGAAGACACATTTCTTACACAACTGCAAGGGCACCACCCTTCTCCAAAACACCTCCATCCATTGAGCAGAGCTTTTTGGCAGCTCTGTCAGTACAATTACAGTCCATCTCAGGCACTGAATGTACCACGTGCCCTGGATGTCTCCTAGATATTACTCAGATTGCGTATAAATGAGCCATAACTACATCTCAGCTGGGAAATAAGGTTTCTAAACAGCTGAGCAAAGAAGATCTGAAACAGTCATGCCACTGGGAGGAGTGAATGCAACAGGTTTAATTATTCTTGAGACAGTGCTCAATCTAGCATTCCCTAGGATTAGAGGGAATAGCTGCCAACACAACCATGAGGTTGCTGCTCATGACATCACTTCTAGCCCCATGCTATACTAAAGAATTTGCACAAAGGTAAGGACAAAAGTAAGCAACTAGGCTAATGTGCTGTGCACAGAACTAGCTTGCACTCACTGCAGCTGAATCCCAATTTCTTAACAAGCAGCTTTGCACTTACTGGAGAGCCGGAATACATAAATCTTCTTAATCCCGTTGCTCAAGTCCATCTTCTGTTTGCCAGAGAGACAGCAGGTAGTTTTTGCTGCAGACCTTTATCTTTCCCTAAGCTAAGCTATAGAAAATCCTCAGTAGCTCACAGAACATAGTCAGAAGAAGTGGAGGAGCAGCAAGCAAACAGCACTTCTTCATCACCAGATCTATCCTCCTAACTCCTCCTCCTGTGTTATCACTCCCCTTCCCCTCCTCTGAAAAAGGCATCACCTGAGCCTTTGCCCTTTGCAGTCCCTGCTCCCCATGTTTCATAATTGCATACAGCTGGCTGTGATCCTGTGAGACTCATGGCAGGTGAAGGGAAGCGTGGGTTAACCATCTTTGGAGACCAGGTCTGGCCACACAGCATCTAAGTGCAGGTTTGGGGTGGGCTGGAACCTCTTAAGTCCAATGTTTATAAATATGTGAAGGGTGAGTGTCAGGAGGATGGAGCTAGGTGCTGTGACATCCAGTGACAGGACAAGGGGTTCAAGCTGGAACATAGGAGGTTCTACTCGAATGTGAGAAAAAACTTCTTTACAGTGAGGGTGACAGAGCACTGGAACAGGCTGCCCAGAGAGGGTGTGGAGTCTCCTTCTCTGGAGACATTCAAAGCCCGCCTGGATGCGTTCCTGTGCGATCTGATCTAGGTGTTCCTGCTCCGGCAGGGGGATTGGACTAGATGATCTTTCGAGGTCCCTTCCAATCCCTAACATTCTGTGATTCTGTGAAACTGCCATAAGGAGCTCAGAAAAAGCAGGATCAGACCAAAGGTGTTTGGCGTTAATGTTCTGGATCCTGTTAAAGCAGTTCTCTAATCAGAAGTTGATTTAAGACACAGGATGGGGTTTAAAGTATTCTTAGTACTTGAGACATATCTTCCTGGCTTGGGCTGAACCTACCACACAAATAAATTAATCTGAAGCAAAAATCTGAAGGTGTCTTCATTATGGGACATAGAGCCTTAAAATGTATAACTGTTTTTCACACTGTCAGTCACCACTCATGTCAGACTACCATATACCAAATAAGGAGCACTGGAGATTCACCTCTGCAGTGATGGATCTAGCGTGACCTTCCACTGATGGTTGTAGATGCTGTATTCTACCTCTTAAACATTCAATCATTTTGATGCACAAAAATCTTTAGGAAGTTCCCATACTGCAGCTGAACCAAAAGGCTACATGCCTTTATTAGCTCTAGAAATGGCAAAGAAATAGTGATGACACCAGCACAAGCAAAATGTTGAAAATAGGCCCTAACATGGCATTTCCATTTCTCCTGCAGAAAGGCACCATTTTGAAAGCTTTTTACAATTGCGAGCAATTGAATTTTTCAAAATGTTGCTCAGGAAATACATCCTGCCAAGAAAGCCCTAACTTGGGGATTTTGCAAAACATTTCTCCGCACATGGTGAACTCTGGATTTCTGACAGCTCATACATCAGGCAATTCAAAGCTTAGAGGTTCGTCTTGTAAGGATTGTTTTTGTTCCCTTTTTTGGCTTTATTATCTGGCTTCTCATATGAGATTTGTGATTTTAAACAAGCCTTTCTTTCAAAACAAGACATTTTTCCTGCTGGAATTCAAACAACAGTCTTACAGTGCTACATGAATTATCCCTTTAGACAAACGTCAAAATTTATAGCAACTCAAAAAAAAATAGTGTCTACTGTCTTCAGTTCAGGCTTTCAAGCAATAAAAACCAAGGAGATTATGTAAAAGAACCTGATTGTGTATTTTATATGGGATAGTAGAAATTCTTATGTACCAGAATGATAGTTCACAGCACAAAACTGCACTTCTGTTTTCTTTTATAGAGATCAGGCAAATGGGCGCAAGTGGATGAGAGCATAAAGTTTATTTGCTATGAAGAATTCAGCAAAACTAGAATAATTTTCTTTTAGAGCTTTTAAGATTAAGTGTCTTTAAAACTTGTATATATGTTTTTTGTTAAAAAGTAAAATGGTTAGGTTTTTTTGCAAGGGAAGTCCTTCCCAAAGAAACAAGAGGTAAATCTTTAGCAAATTTTTTTTTTTTTGTGAGAATGACACCCATGAGAAAAGTAAAACTTCAGTATTTGGTGGTTTGCATTATTATTCCAGGTTTCCCATAGTTTCAAGAGGGGTAGGAGCTATAGGATTAGATTTATAAGTGTCACTGAGCAAGAACATTCCCTGTAAAGGCACTGAGATTTAGGTTGAAACTGAGGAAAATGTCTTTCAGTATACAAATCAGAGGTGTGTACATGAGGAAGCAAAAGTACTAAGCTCACCCACAGACTTCAGTGAGTGGCTCAGCATTTTTGAAAGTCTGGCTTCTGTTTTATGATCCTGATTTTTGACATCTAGTTTTGAATATCGAGGCTTTTATTTCCATGGCTATATAATGTAAGTTTGTACTTTAATTTTTGTTGTAAAATTTTTTTTATAGCTTTATGTACGCATACAGAAAAGGACATCTTCAATGTGACCACAGAATATTACAGAAATTGAAGTTACATCTACCTTTTTCAGACAGTGCAACCTCCAAGTATCATCACTGAAGACAAAGCTCTTTGCAGTTAATTTCAGTGTAGCGACGAGCACAGCTTGGTCCACACTCTCTTAAGGGGTTTGCAAAATGGCCCTGTGCAACATCTTCCCCAGAACATGCTTGCAATTAATTTCTGGCCCTGACTTGGTCCTTTGAAACCAAGCAGATGGTCCTGCCACCCCACTGTCCCCTTCTCCACGAAACACTCATGTTGTCAAGTTAATCCTTTGTAGATGGAGCCCAGGACAGGGCACTCACAGTGACAGCTGTGGGACCAGCTAACCCTTGATTAATGGGGCATTTGTGATAGTTTTTTGAAGACATGGACAGGCTTGGAACCACACTGGCAGCTCTGGAGGGAGGTCTGGTATTTCACACACACTGTCATTTTTACATTTGGGGGTTATGCATGGATGCACATGAGCTGGGCTCTCCCCAACCATCTTTTGAGCCTTCCTAGTGCTTGGCAGTACAGGTGCATTCTCTCTATATGCCTTAAAAAGAAACACCAGGCTTGGTAACGGAGGCCAGAAGCAACAAAGCCTCAGTGTTGAAAAGTGACTGTTAAAATAATGTTCTGAAACACCATAGTTCTGAGACAACAAAGTTCGCAAGCAGCACTCTTTCGTCTTGCTGCCAGGTCTCTGAACTGCTGTCCAAGAGCCAGGTCCTTCTGTCTGGCCACCTGTCACGAGATGCGGCAGACTGCACGGTGGCCTCAGAAGAACTTGTACACCATTACTGGTTTTGCAGATTTGCCACATGGAGCTGGTTAGAGTTTGGTAGTCAGTGGTTTGCAAGGAAAAAATGCATTTCTCGTCAGCAGAGTCACCAGATAGGACAGAAAGCAGCTCTGCCAAATTAGAAGATACTATTTTAAAATAGGCAATACCTCGGAGAAGGACCCGTTCTATAGGCTTTGTGTAAGGACATATTGACAAATGTTGTGGAGAGACAACCTGGAGGTCTCTCATCTTTAAGTAGGCTGTTCTAGCTGTTGCTGAGCCTCATTTCCTGATCTCAGGTACCTAAGATTTGACATCTGCTAGACTATTTGTTTTCAGCATTGTACCAGAAATTGACATAATAGCTTTGTTCTAATGGGGAGCATGACCTCTGAAATTCTACCCATCTGTAGACACCCATCTCGACCAAGTTTGTACAGTCAACAAGTCACAGCTGTGCACAGCAGCCAAATAAAACTTCATCTATTTCAAACACTATTTCTATGTAGAGTCACTTTGTAGTTGAGGGCAGGCCTGTCTCATCTCTCTCACCTGCCAGCCGCTTGGCTTGGGATGTTAGTCAATCGAGTTCTCCTAATTCATCAGATGCCAAATCACAAAATAATCGCTTTCTTAACAATAACTAAGCTTAAACGAAACGTATTTTACAACTTGTTCTTCAATGCGTTATGTCAGTTATTTATCAAATGTTTTTCTGTTAGTTAATTTTTTCTTTGTGGTTTTCTGCTGACCACCCATAACTCTTGGCACTTCTAAAATTAGCATCTCCCACACTTCTCTAAAAAAAATTTAGTGAGTTTTCAGAACAAGCGTTCAGTTAATCATCTTTCCAGTGCTGTTCTTTCAGTTTCTACCCTACCACACAGACCAGTATTCTTACAATCAGAATAAAGTCCTAGTTCTGTGTTATTCAGGGGTGCTTCTCTAAAAGCTCTGAAAACTACAGTTATCCAGACTCTCCTGAAGCCTTCTTGACCCTCTCGGGCAATAGGGATGAGAAGTGTATGCCGAGTTATTTGTTTTTGTTGTCTTTGAGCCACAAACACATACAGCTTCCCTCTCCCCAAAACAGAGAAGAGCTTCCTTTAAGGCTGTTAGGTCTGAGCAGACCCCTTCTGAGGTCAAACCGCAGCTCTGAACTTGTTCAGACCGTTCTCATGGCTTGACACCCCTTCCCAAGCTTGTCACATGCTCCACTTTCAGCAAAAGAGGGTTGATAAGAGTAATTAACTCAAGAGTTTATAAGAAAGAACCCAGAGTGTAGCTCCCTAAACGGGCACCTACTCAGTGCTCACAAAACAGACACATGCACAAACTGCACTGCTAACATTTCTTCTGCCAGTTTTGCACATGAGCTGCTACCTCAAGGGGACATCCAGAACTTCTTGAACCTGACCTACACCCAACCTGTGTCACTCCAAATCTCACTCTTGGCAGGAAGTGGAACAAACAAACAAACAAACAAACAAAAGCACGGCGCTGCCATCTGCTTCATTTTAATTGGAAAAATATGATCTAAGGCTGACAAAAAATCCAGAAGTTGCTCAACCTATTAAAAAACAAATAAAGTAGATATATGGATGTTTGCTGGAAAGGGCAGGAAACCAAAGTACATGGGAGTCAAGAAAGGATTTGAGAGCACAGATGAGAGAAGAAGAGAACAGAATGGGTGAGATGATCAAGTTAGGGGCACAGATTATTAGACATGACGTATTTCCTGAATATTCACATCCTGAGAAATAAGGCCACTGAGGCCTCTGGATGGACAAGGGCCACAGCTCCGTAGGTCAGAGCACAGCAGGGGCCAGATGCTTAGGCCTGGAAAACTACTCATTTTGGGCTACCTGGAAAAAGATGTGCCATCACCAGGGCTCGCAGCAGAAGACTTGTAAGACATCAAGAAGATACCAACAGCATCTCACTTGTGAAGACCTTAGATGAATGGGCTGGGTCAAGGGGAGGCTGTATTGGTTTGTGTGGTGGGTTTTGGTAGCGGGTGCAGGTGGTACAGGGATGGCCCCTTTGAGAAGTTGCTGGAAGCTTCCCTGGCTCCAAGTCAGACCCACCAAGACTGAGCCAGCCAGTGATGGTGGATCTGCCTCTGTGATAACCTACTTAAGAGGGGAAAAAAAGACTGCTGGAAACCTGCAGTGGACAGAGCAATGGGATGTGAGAGAAACAACTCTGCAGACACCAAGGTCAGTGAAGAAAGGTGAGGGAGGAGGTGCGCAGGAGCAGAGATTCTCCTGCAGCCCGTGATGAAGACCATGGTGAGGCAGCTGTGCCCCTGCAGCCTGTGGAGGGTAACGGTAGAGCAGATCTCCACCTGCAGCCCACAGAGGACCCCACGCCAGAGCAGGTGGCCACACCTGAAGGAGGTTGGGACCCCATGGGAAGCCCACACTAGAGCAGTCTGTGCCTGAAGGACTGCACACCACAGAAAGGACCCATGCTGGAGCAGTTTGTGAAGAACTGCAGCCCGTGGGAAGGACTCACACTGGAGAAGCATCTCCCGTGGAAAGGACCACACACTGGAGCAGGGGAAGAGTGTGAGGAGACCTCCCACAGAGGAGGAAGGAGCAGCAGAAACAACTTGTGATGTGATGAACTGACCACAACACCTGTCCCCCTGTGCCCCTGGTAGGAGGAGGTAGAGAAATTGGGAGCAAAGTTGAGCCCAGGAAGAAGGGAGAGGTGGAGGGAAGGTGCTTTTAATATTTTGTTCTGTTTCTCATTATCCTACTCTGATTTGACTGGTAACAAATTAAATTTATTTTTTCCCCAAGTCAAGTCTGTTTCGCCTGTGACCATAACTGGTGAGTGATCCCCTTCTGTCCCTGTCTCAACCAATGAGGTTTCACCTTCTCGTCTTCCAATTCTCATCCACAACCCACCGGGGAGAGGAGTGGGCATGTGGTGTTTCTAACAGTTAGGCCTAAACCATGACAGAGGGTAACTGGAAATGGCAGCTGTTGTAGGAGGAGGAACACACCTCTTCCACGTTTTTGGTTTCTGTAACCACTCTGGAATAAAATGGCCGAGGCTTTAGGACACAGCCCAGGACTGTGATTCCTCTTGGTTGGTGAGTTTTGGGTGACAAACACTGAATGCTTCAAAGCACAACTATAATCTCCATTTGATGTCAAAGGGTAGAGGAGAAGCAGGTAAAGGAAGCAATGCAATTTCTAACTATAGTAGTGTCTTAGCCATGTTTCTTATCATATCTAAACTGTGCTTCCTTATAAGCACAGCTTTCTTCTGACTAATATCATGGTTGCAAGTTAGTCCAGTGAATGCAGCCGGAAAGTTATCACTGGCTATTTCTGACTCCAGAGAAACGGCAGCAGTAGTGTTCAAAACACTGGACAGGAGCTACATTTTTGTTATCTCTGGGTTTTCAGAGACCTTATTCTGATATATCTAACTCCTCCGTCCCTCCAGGGGCAAGAGGTTTGCTGACCTGGTTGTTTCAGAAGGCAATGAGACACCATGAAATAACCAGAACTCATTGGTAATGAAGTTTACTGCTAAGGAGCAAAGTTCTGAGGTTGCAAGCCCAAGTTGCAACGGCAGCTGTACTCCTTGAGTCCCCCAGGGGAGATACTGTCTCTGGCAGCTCTTCCTTGGCTTCTACCATTCCAGAGGCCTCACTTGATTAGCAGAAAAATCCCATCTGCTTTGCCATTTTCCAGAGTCAGAGAGCCAGCTGGTTCTTTTCTCTACTGCACCAGCCCGGTCCTCCATGACACAACAACACAAGTGAAAGTTAGCTTCTGTTTTTCGTGTCACTTATAGATTGTGTATAGATACAATGCAAAGATAAGCACTGTACATGGGTGTGTTGATGGAATCCCGTCATGGTGTCTCGTTTGCACGCACATGTGATCGCAGGTTGGCTCATACTGAAGGCTGCTTGCAGAAATTCACTCTGTTGTATTGTTTACAGTTCTGTTCCTGCATTTTGCGTAACAGGCTGTATTAGCAACTACTGCTTGGGATTCTCAACATGTGTCTGATTTAAGGAGACAGATATCAACACAAAAGGAGCCAGAAGCAGCAACAGAAGTTGTTGGCACTACTTATACATACTGAGAGTGAGAACCACTGTTGCTGCTTCTGCTGTGTGGAAGAAAGTTCACTTAGGCAAACCCAAAGTATTAATCAAAGAACAAGGAGAAACCGGCTGTTTTTCTGGACTGATCAGGAACTATTGGCCAAAACTAAAACTTCTCACTCCCTCCCCCTACCCCGACTCTAGCTATAACAGTCCAATTGGCCCATTAAAAATATTTTATGAGAATTCTTAGAGCTTGCCCACATTCAAGTGCTACATGAATTCTTAGACTGGTTTATCATTTGCCCATATGTTCTTTATTAGGGGGCTTGCACTGAAATGCTTGAGCTCCCTGGCTTCTCATTTCTAACTCCACTTCAAAGCTTCTTAATGACAAAATTCTCCTGGTCTGAAGATTTGAATTTCGCTGTATTTTAAAAGAATGAAAAATAATTATGTATCAAGTAATGAAGGATTGCTCCTTAGACTCTTGGTCCCTGAAGTACATGGTATTCATTCTGTCAGTCTAAAGTCTTTTATACTGTTTTGAGCTTGGTGTAAGAAGCTGTCTCAGAAATCTCAGTGGGACGATCTAATAGGGGAGGCAGTCAGCATGATGTGGTGTTGATGAAACCAGCAATACCAGAGAAGTCCCTGAAGCTGAAGAGCAAAACTATGCACTGCCAGCTTGGTCCCACCGCCCTCTGGCCAGCTGACCCCACACCCACAGGAGGTAAAAATGTCTGCAGAAGGGGTTTCTCTATAGATCAGGCTTCTCCTGCTCAGTTTCTCCTATGGGCATGCCTCACAGCTATTTTCTCCAGGCATGCCTCCCATCCACTGTTGCTGCAAAGAAAGACACATCTCCTGGGTGGGTAACATGAACACAGGGATTACAATTTCTTTCTTACACATCCAGACATTTCCAGTGACAAAGGCGGCAAGGATCAGAAGAGGAAGGCTAGCATTAATGGTCAGTATAAAAACAGACAGAACTAATTGTTCCTACTTTAGCTGACGCTCTAGAAAAATCAGACCCCCCAAAAGAGTTCCTTCTGGAGTGAAAAGCTGAGAAACCTCTTGAGTGACCTTCTCTTTCCCCCTCAAACAACAGTCAGAATTTAAAGCCCAAAGCCATGATTTCCTTACATTTACTGTAAAAATCTTTCCAGGTTTTGCAGGGAATTCTATCTTAGAATTCTCTCCTTCACAGTGAGAAATTTAACAATTCCCAGGATTATGAAAACAGAAGTTAACCGAGTTATATCATATCCAAATGATAATGGAATCATTTCAATTCAAGGGAGTCAATTTTTCCATTTTAGTGTCCTCCTCCATACGACACCCCACCCTTTTCTCCAGACTTGCCAAAATCTCATTCCTTCCGTCTGAGCGGCTCGAAGAAAAAAATGGAAGTAACTATTTTCCTCTGTAAAAGCTGACTCGGGAGAAAACATTATCCTTTTGAACACAGCATACAGCATGCTGTCTTATCAGGAGCAGGACAAAAAGTCTCTTGGAGACATTTCCTTTGTTCAGAACAGTTACAGGGAGCTTTAAGACAGTTCAAATCCAATCCCTGACAGGCTGCTTTTTTCAGAGAGGTCTCATTATCTGCCTTCCATTTGATCCCATACTACTGCATACATGAGTATTTCTGCACATCCAGCCAACACACCTAGACACAGGAGACACAGAGGCATTTATGGGGACTTACAGTGTGGCAATGAAATATTTGTGAACAGTAGCCAAGACTCTAACAGTTACCCAGTATACAGGCAATGTTGAGGCTTGCTCAGCTTCCTCTAAACATTAACATTGCTTCAAAATGTCCAGAAGGGCTTTTAGCTTGGTCTGTTTTTAGGAAGGAGAAAGAGAGAAGGAGGAGCAGTGAAGAGCATGAATACTTGGTGCTGGTTTTCAGCACACTAACAGAACTGAATTCAGTGACATACCTTGTTATCTCACAACAAGTAAGGCTAGAGACACTGGCAACTCATACAATTTGTCAGGACCCAACTTACAGCTAGCAAGCATTTGACTAATCCTCTTATTAAAGCGTGCCTTCAACATATATTCCATAGTTGGTGAATATCTGTTAACTTAAAAATATGCACTATTCTGAAATAGACACTTGCTTATGCTAATTTCCTTGAAAGCTAAAGAGAGACTAAATAATGTTCCTGCGCAAGAGATTTGTACCCAGATATGGAAACGTGTCTGCCTTGGATTGCCACTCTGTTCCCTGCTGCGGCATGCAATCACAGTCATTCACACATGAAATGTTTCTTGAGCCAGCCTTTACCCACATACACACACAAACACTTTATCATGCTACAACACCAAGCCACAACCTACATAAAATACTTGGAAAATGGGCTAGTCACAGTATTGCCACATTAGTTCTTGAGCTTCCGCTTCCATGAACCACAGTAAAACAGACTAATAAAACCTTAATTTGGTCAGGTTGTCTCTACAATCTTTAATCCACTCCTGCCTGCCCCCTGCTCCTCTGCCGCAGTTTGGCTACCATCTCCATCCCCTGGCCAAAAGCTGGTAACACAGATTCCTTTGGGGAGTGATGGTCATCCGCTCTTCTCCTCCCAGCTACTGAAATCTCCTCCTGGCTTCAAAGCCGCAACAAATTCAGGCTGCCCTACACGGTCTGTGATTTTGTGATTTACATATCGTATGGCTGCTCTTCACACATGAATGACCTTGATTTTACATACAGCAAAAATTCATAGGCTAAAACTTTGCCCTTTTCTTCCATGAAAGGGGAAAGCAGTTCTGAGTACTCTGCAACTGGGGGGAGTGGGAAAAGGGAAGGGGGCTGGGGGGGAGCGGGGAGAGGGAGGGCTTCAATCATGTTGAAACATCTGCCTGATGTGGGGAAGCACCCAGCCATGTGAAAAATGCAGAAGGACTGTTAACAAATTTTATGCCATCATTGCAAATTGTGTGTACTATTTCTTTAATGCATAAAGCAAGGCCCACCGTTGAAAGTACTCTCAAAACTACCGTCACATCTAGCATCTTCTTCAGAAACGTGTCTGGCTACTAAGCTTCTGCTCTGTTCCTTTCAGGGAAGCTGAGGTAGCCACCACAAGAAGGAATATGCAGTTTTAGAAGAAGGCATTTTCTTGGCCATAGTCGGATGACTGTGGTTTTCTGGTCTTGCCAGTTCACAGGGAACCAGAAGTGTTCAGAATGGGCATTAAAAAAACCTTTTTTCCTTTTTTAATAAGATAGGTGACTATCTTGTGGTCATCAGCACAGCCTAAAGGCAGAACAGGATATTTTACAGCCTGGTACCTTCCCTTCAGCCAGTAGGGGCTGAAGTCAGGCATCCCTTTGAGATTTGCCCAGCTGATGATGTGCACACTTTGACAAGCCCTGCCTGCTCTGCCAGCTCACCCCAGTCATCTCCAGCTACCCAGCTCCCAGGCCTTTCCAAGCCTGCAGTGCCAATACAAACACTTGGATGTGTGCTTGGTTTACTTGTGCTGGTGTTTGGAAGAGGAAGGAAACATCATGGCAGGAACCAGCCACAAGCCAGAATTCATTCAGTTGTTGCAGCTATTTATTTGTTTTTCATCAAAGCTGGTGCTTCATTTCAGGAAAGCATCTGGAAACATTTGTTTCCAAATAAATTGCTTTTAGACTAAACTTTGGATGGCAAGATTCTGAATGAAGTGAGCTTTTCTAACAATTTGTAAGAGAATTGCCAGCAGATGGTAAAATACATTGTTCATCTATAATTATAGCAACATAGACTTGGACAGTGAAGTTAGAGGTCTTTGAACTGTACCTGGTTCTAGTCTGGAAAAGCCCTTGCGTCTGAAAAAGCTGTTTAAATGTGAGGCTGTGGGAGGGAGTACTGATAAACCTAGGCTGCCTTCAGAGTCTGACAGTATCTACACAGCCTTGCCAAACAGAAAATTCAACCCAAAACTGAAATATCTGAGGAACTCACAGTCTACTAGGGACTGCGTTAGTGCTAGACAGACAAGCACTACAGACATGAGCACTGATATCTAAAAAACGCGAGGTACAGCTGGACACCGGCCACGAGTCAATCTGATCCATCCAGCTATTTCTAAAATGCCCTCAACTCGGTATTGGGATAGTAGAGGGCATTGTGATGCTAGAGGGCAACCAACTGAGCCTTTGATAATCAACAGAGAGCCATTATACAAAATTAATTATCCAAAGTAAAAATCTATAATGTATAACAGCAATACAGTTACTAATGTCACTGTGGAGGTTAATCTAAGTCTTGTGTATGGTAAGGCTCTGCATCATTCTGAATCAAGACCCTACTCATGACTGTTTTCTTTCCAAGTGGTTCACCTTGATGCACCATCTCCGACGGGCATGCTTGCCTGCTCCTCGCCCATGCACTCTCTCCCTCTCAATGACTTGCACTGACTGATTTGAGAAGGAAACGCTTTCCAGGGATGCAGAACACAGTCTTTTGGGGCTGCCCGAGCCGGCTCTGTGCAGTCCTTGGTTCCCCCTGGCTGAAGGCAGATGGCGGTGGGTGTCTCGGGCAGCCAGGGAGCAGATGCCACGCTCAGGGAGCGCTGTCTGCCCCAGCACGTGCCACACAGGAGCCAGGCTGAGTTCCTCAGAGTCAATCCTCCCATGGCATTTTGAGGTTTGCTCGAAATCTGGGGAGGAGGTAATCAGGCCATAGCTACCTGTGATGTGTCTGAAGCCTTAGAAAACTGATTAATAACTTCTTTGGGAGCAAGACCTTGGTGTAGTCACTCTCAGCAACCTACTGAGCATCCAGCTCTTTTTAAACATTCCAGCATCAGACATCAACAGCATCCAGTCTTACATTAACAAAATTATTATCAAGCTTTTTAATGTTCACAGAAGCAATGAAATTCAAAGCTACCATCTGCACATCAAATTGTAAAAGGCACCAAGCCACAAACTGCATTTTGTGCTGGTTTACATCCCAAACCGTGTCAAATCACAAGGCCTTCAGATATGCAAAGGCAGGGGCGACCCCGTTCTGGGGTGGCATGGGAGTTGGTTGCAACAGAGGGATTTTAAATCTAAGTTTCCCGGAAGTTTGGGGGTTGTAAAGATCAAACATTGCTTCGGAATCATCTTTCTCCTGTCTGAGGCATTCAGTCCAGCGCCCTGATCAGACACCACATGCTGCTTGTGCCCTGTGGCAGACCTTTCACATTCGGCTAGTTTGGAGAAAAATCAGAATATATTTGCTGGAACTTTCCACACAGATTAATTGTTGGCCAGAGTTAAAGCAGGAGGAACAGTATCATCAAAACAATCCTTTCAGGGAAAAATCTTAAACCGTTGAAAAGGGGGATCTCTAACAAAACTTGACAGTTTAATCCATATCAGCAAGTTGCCTACAGCTGGGTTGTGAAACTGTCATGGCAAATAGTCTAGTTGGGAGTATTTTCCTCTCTGGGTCAAAAGCATTAGCGTTTCACATCACCTTCAGAAGCATAATGCATAGTTCAGAGTCTGTAGCAACAGAAGGATCTCTCACTTTCAGGTGAGGGAGTGAAGCATCCTCAGCCTGTCCTCCAGAGGGGAAAGGGAGCCAGAGCCCCCTCAGAAACAACTGCCAGTGAAGAATGCAGTCTAGGATTCACGTTAGTGAACGTGGTTTACTTTGCACAAGAGTCTTATGAAAGATGGCATACTATATAGCTTTTGGGATTTTATTCTTGGTTTTCTACAGCCAGTGGGGATTTAACTTTCAGGTCTCCAGCTGTTCCCGGGTGCAGCAATCTTTGTCCTCAAGTAACCTCACCGGTCATCACTCCTCATCCAACAAACATTTGGAAATTCCAGCCTGATTTCTCAAGACCTCCTAAAAAATGACTGAAGCAATATCCCTAAGTCAGAGATAATCACAAATGTCTTCCTGCCTGCAGAAAGGACTTTTTAAGCTTAGTCACACAATAGTTCATGTAACTTGGCTACTGGGGGGAGCAACAGGAAGGGACAGTCAACCTTTGCAGCCATTTAACATGGAAAGGAGGAGAAACTATTGGAATGTATCCCAGAATGATTATGCTGCCTGAGATGGGTCCTAGACGTAAACACACACCTGGTAGTAAGCTCTTGGATGACATGCACTTCAACCTTGGGCACACAGGGGAAAAGTGCAGGGCTGACCCTGTCTGCCTGTTGGTCGGTGCGGGGAGAGGCTCCACTGTTCTAGCTGAGGAACGTGCTCGCTCCCCTGGAGCACACTGAGCAGAGACGAATCCACGCTGTAAACCTTAGTTCATCCCAGCCAAGATGATTTAATTCCTTTAGAGCTTGCTGATGTTTCTGCTTTTTGTCCACCGGAGAACATCGCCCTTTCAAGACCCAGGCAGAAGCTTCCCAGAATCGCAGCACCATTTTCTCCCTCTCATTGGTTTATTTAACCAAAAATACCTTCCCACATGTCTGGTGAAAGGAGAACCAAGTATTAGGTTGCTTATCCTTTCAGCTCTGCTCTTACACAGCTGAACACGTGCTGCCATTGCAGATCGAAACACCAGTTTAACACATACTGCTTCCCAGTTTCGAAAGCCGTTCATAGTGGGGCTCAGGACAGGTCCATGGATGCTTGCCAATGCTCAGGTACAAGTTAAATGAATTGAATAATGTTTCTTTTGGGTGCTTAGAATGGTTTTGATTAGAACTGCTTAAGCTAAAAGGATCTTTCCTTTAACTTTTGGGCACTGCTACTTCCTCACCAGAGATTTAGAACATATTTTCCACATATACACGTCTGTGCTTATACCGGGGAGTTACATATCTTCTACGTGGCTGAGAGAAGCAGATGTAGCTGGCGTTGTCTCCATTCTCCAAGCTGTTAAATACATCAGGCTCTAGACAAATAAAGATTAGTACTTTGCAACATGTGCGTAAAATTAATCAGACATCATACTCATGAGAAAGAAATCAAGTGCAAGTTCGGATTCATGCTGCAAATTAAACTTGAAACTTGATTGTGTTGGGATCCCCATGACGAGTTCATTCCTGCTAGGCAAAGGGATGGCTGCAAAGGTCATTTGTGCCAGGATTCGACAGAGCTCCCAAATGGCTTTGCTGGCCAGCTTGGAGAAACCAAACTGCACCGAGGGGAAAGCCAGGGAGACAGGGAAGGATGGCGGGTTGTGGGGGAGCAGCTAAGCCAAAAACCTCAAATCCAGACAGTCAAAGTGGCAGAATCTGCAGCAAATGGCACTGACTTAGAACTGGCAAGGGACAGAACTGCCATATCATTTTCCATTTCACACTCTGGGGTCTTAATACTGTGTTTCCTAGCACTGTGTTTGGTGTTTTAGACACTTCCAAACAAAGATTACATTTTTCTCTAAGTAACATACACGTAAGGCCCACTAACATATGCAAAAGCTTTATTTGTGCATCCAGTCTATAATTTAGCCCTCACTTTAGGATGCAAAAACGTGTTTTCTCACCATCTAGAAATATTTTGCCCAGTCCAGAATTCATGAAATCCCGTTACACAACACTTAGGAGATGGATGTCAGCTTGACCCTTAGGAAGCAGATTTAACAGACGCCACATCAGTCAGAGGCATTTTAAAGCAAAATTAGCAGCATGGAATCCTGCGGAGTGACCTAATAGGGCAGCATGTGTTTGTTTTACAGCCTGACCTTCCGGCACTGAAAGTTTAGACAAGTTCAGACATTTTCACTGGCCTTGGTACACAGCTTCTGTTATCCTATGTCATTTCTCTACAACCAGTGCAAAATATTTTCATACACAATGGAAAACTGCAATTTTTCTTCCCTGGGACTTTTTCCCATAATACATAAAACTGCGATTTGTCTAAAAACCAATAGGGAGCAAAAGTTATTTACAATCAGGTTTAAGGTATTTTTTTTCTGTTTAGAAGAAATTAAACATCAAACAGAAAGAAAAGCCTATTAAGTGAGCTTCTCCTGAACTTGTTTATACAGTAATTACATGTGGGATGGCAAGGTATTGCTGAAAGTAGGCAGGTAAGTAAATGCGCAGAGCTTTCCACAGACAGGGCAAAGCTGATGCGCAAAGAAAGAAGAGGACAGGGGCACAGTACCCAGCAACTCTCCTGAGAGACGATTAGTAATGAAGGTGATAGGATCAAAGAAGAGAGGACCAAGTCACCAGAGGCTTATTTTTCGCCCACTCTCTCCCCCAGACTTCCCTGGGGGAGGTTTCTGAAAGTTTGAACGCACTCAGACCTAAGGAGATGGGATTAGGAATCTGATCTGGCATCCTGTCCCAAGGACTATCTATGATCTATGGAGCTGACACGAGTGGTTCCACACATGACGTCTTACAGTAATGTTATTGCAGCTGTGAAGAAATCCCAACGTCTGTATTTCTGGATGATTACAGAAGGACATCATGGCCTGGATATAACCTTTTGGTATGGTGTGTAGTAAACTGTAAATCTACCATGACACTCAGGAACAGAATTTCAAATCAAGAAGCATTGGTTCTAATTCCTCAACACCCGTTGATAGGAATGTGGCAGTTAAAGCAGAATATAAAGCTCTGAAAACATGCCAGTCCTCAAGTCCTCACTACATCAACTCAAGCCATTAGATTGAATTCAGCATTGGCATGGATGACCAAAGGCATTTGGGCACACACACTCAACTGCAATTTAATCTGAGTGATGACTGCAGTCTAACCCATAGGCTTTCCATTAAACCATATTCAAAAGATAGCTCCTATCTCTTCCTCTGACATATCTAGTGAAAAAAAAAAAAGCTAGACATGGCAGTTGAAAAATATGCACTTGTCTCACTAAAATACTCCTAGATACAGTTATAACTTTGTTTCCTAGACTATGCAATTAGCTGGAAGAAAATGGTCTTCATTTTTACCATTATCTTTGGACCTTCTCTGGGCACCACATTTATCACAAAAGCTATTCTGAATAAGGCAGAGAGACTGTTAGCATACATCTGATGAATAATTAATAGCATATCAAGATCTAGCAGTCACAGGGTCACCCCCCCACTCCCCCCCTCCGGTCCTCCCCAGTAGCCCACAGATTGATTTTATTCTCCTGCTTTGACTTTCTTCCATTAATAAACACTAATAATTTTGAGCCATGGGGAAAGCTGATTGGAAAAAAAAATCAGTATCCCTTAATGACTGTTTGTTAGAACTGATAACCTGTTGGAGTTCAATTAGGCAAGCTGCAGATATATAATGAATAACCAGGAAAACTGAGACGACTCTTTTACCCCTCAAGTGTTCACACACATGCACACGCAGAGAGCAGAAAGCTCATTGCTTGTCTTTGCTGCCTTTCTCAGAAACGTAATTAAATGTTTTATTCATTTGTCCCTCAGAAAGATTACCTTCTTGGGAAAGAACAGTAAAGGAGAAAAGCACAGCTGTATTCTTATCTCCTTTAAATGCCTGTGAGAGCAGCTTAAAAAGTACTGTCTAGGAAGGTTGCTTTTTTTTTTTTTTTCCACCATACTTCTGGCACCATCACCCTGGTGCGTCATTTCCACTCATCTGCTAAAACAGAAACACAATGTGCTAGCGCAATTCGCGTGTCTGAAATGAAGGGGTCCACCAGGCAGCCAGGACACAGGTCAGCCATCACGTCCATCCCATGCTCTCCTTTTCTTCCAGGGGAGCACAAATGATACAGCTCATTTTCTAGACTTGGAGATCGAATTTTGTCACTCAAACCATGCAGAGCTGCTCCGTATTGTGCCTAGCATCAGTGAACTAGAACAGTCATTCCCAATTCTACTCCCCACACCAGCTTTTTTAAAATTTTTTTCTTTTTTTTTTTTTTTTACAGTTAAAGAGTCCAGCTACCAGCAATTTCAGGGGCTCATTATTATTCAAAGTAAAGTTTGGCACATAAGATAGAAGGTGATTTTTCTTTTTGAGTTAGATCTATCTGACATTTGCTTAGTTGGTTCTCAGCTCTACAAGTAAAACAAGAGAAGTAGCTTTGTTATTTCAGTCTGTTTTTATCATTTTTTCAAGGCCAGCTTTAATTAAAAAACAAACAGGGAGCCCATATGCTGGGCTCTGCAAATAAAAAGCCCTTCGAACAGTTAAACCATAGACCAAATTCAGAGGTTATATGTCAAATGGCTCAAGGTTTTTGTCGGAAGTAGATACATGAGTCTGAAGCCAAAATTCCAGCTCTGCTGAAATCAAAATCAAAGGCTCCCAGTGACTCCAGCCCAAGATCATGTAAACCTGTCAGCAGGAAGGAGGAGCTCAGCTGAAAGTGAAGTTGGAAGGAATCTCACTTGAACATCCTTGTATGAGTCTTCATTGGGAGAGTCTGCTCCAGAAGGTGACAAACAACCCCAAATGAAGCCAGGGCTTTAGAGAGATCAAACCTCTACAGAATTTTACAGATAATAATACTTTCCCTACAAAATCTTAAAGCCTCTTCTAGAGCATGCTGGTACAATAGCCTACAGATGGATTTAAAATTAATGGAATTATGGTGTTTTCTATTACATGTCATAATTCTTCCACAAGACTGTTATCTAAGTCTTTGGATTGGGCTTGGTGACTCACAAACACTGGAAGTGACTCATGCCTTCCACTGAGATCACCATTACGACAGGTAAGCCCTGAGGAAAGGTGCTGCCAGCAGGTATGCAGAGACACTGATTCATGCACGAAGCCAGGAGACAGACGTTTTCGTAGCTGAACGCTTCTGATCATTCTGGCCACGACAAAACAAGGTCATTGCAGCGATCGCAGGGCAGAGAGCAGCCTGGCAAGGCTCAGATCTGGTCGAGGAGAGGAGAAGAAAGAAGAGGAGAGGAGAGGAGAG
>WKFP01013482.1:253939-352042 GCA_011057875.1 Pterocles orientalis | reverse complement strand
GAGGAGAGGAGAGGAGAGGAGAGGAGAGGAGAGGAAGCATCCCTCACATTTGCTGTTGTACAACAGCATCTAACATCACTTCTACTGTTTGATACCTTCACAGAATCAGTGGTTGCTAATGATCTTGCTCTAGGTATCTAAATTTTTACCAGCGAAAAATGGTTGGAATTACTTCCTGAGAACACAACAGGCAGAAGGAGACCTTCTATTACTATGTTGCTTGCCTAGGCATCATATTGGAAACTCACTGAGGATAACACACAGTGAGAAAGATGCCCTCCTTTCCTCTTCTCCCGGTAATTAGTGCAGAAGGAAAAAAATCATGGCAGAAAAAAAACCTGCCATCTATGTTAGATGGCAAAAAAACTGGTCTAAAACTATGTCAGTTGCTGGAACACATTATCAGAAGTTAGGTGCTTTCCTGCGATGTTAAACGGGTACTTCCAGCACCTATCTCAGATTCCCAAATGGTAGTAACTCAAATAAGTTGCACCAGTGGTACACCACATACAGATCTGGCGTGGAGAACTGTATAGTTTCCTTGCTCTTCCAGTGGTTCATGGGCAGTAAAATGTAGTTAAAATACGTTAAAAACACAGTGAAAATATGCTCACGTAGCAACTGAGAAAGGGATTCAGAGGAGAAAGAGCAAGGCATACGGAAAGCATATTTTCTGCATGAAGTAACTGTTCTTCCTGCTTAAAAAAGTCTTCGGGGTTCAATGAGGAATTTCAATAGAAATCCCAAATGTTTGATTTCCCTTGAGCATGTTCATTAGGCGTGTACAGGCAGATTTTCAAAAAAAATACTCGTTTCTCAACAACTCCTATCAAGAATAATGAGGCTTGCTGTATGCTAAACAAATTAGAGATGTAGCAGGAACTGGGTAAGGAAGCAAAGCCTTCACAAACACAGCAGTGCCAAGGATCTGCCAGCTCTGCCACTTCCTTGCCTGTTCTCTTATGTCGATGCTACTGGAAACATTTCTTAGATGAGGCAGATGTGGTGAGCTGCTTTCTCATCGCAGTCATACACCACCTAATCCTGAGAAACTACGGAAAACCATGTCACTATTTGGCTTCATCATATTTACATTGATCTGACATGTACACAGAGGAATGGGAACCTGGCCCTTGAAACTCCATATGTCATGTGGAAGGAAAGTCACTTGTTCAGCACCAACAGCATGTTCAGAAAGTGCCAAGAATCACAATATATTAATAATATTTTCTTTGTGGCATTAAGAAGCTTGGAACTAGATCCAAAACAGCAAAATAAGTGGCTTGGAAAAAATGTCTTGCACTTTGACGGTCATTGTATGTCATCCTGGCAGCGGGATTGATCCTACAGAAGATGAGCCAAAATAAACAGAGTGGGTGATTTCCTTTGCAATGAGGACAATAAAATATATTTGCTATTAGAAGCAAGAAATAAAGATGGAAAAAAAACCCAAAAATAAAAAAGGAGATTATGAAACATTATGAAACATTTCTTGCAAAGACTTGAAAATAGAATAAAATAATTAATCTCTATGATCAAGATTATCTCAATAAATGGTAGGTAAGGCAACTTGCTGACAGCAACTGTTTTTCCTAACTGACAGAGCTAAACCAATAGATGCCTCAGTTAAGCCAAGACAGTGCCCACCAAAAATTTTGCATCGTCTTAATTAAGCCTTGTATAAGGGGTGAAGGGAGGAGAAGAAGAAAAAGAAGAAAGATAACCACAGTTTAATTAAATTGACACAACTATGCTTTTAGAAACCCCCTGGGGTCCTGGATTTAACAATCATGCCTCTTGTGCCTGAGTTTAGAAGAATATCTCAGCTTATTCCACCCAGAACACAGGCGCAGGTGTTGCTGAAGCCCTTTAACGAGCAGTCTCTCAGAGTGCTACTCAGTGCATGCTCCAAAGAGTAGTTTAGCTGAAGCCAAGTTTAAACAGGGTAATAAACCCTGGAAATGGGAAAAGGAGGAAGAGAGTAAACAATAGGAATACACGATTAAAGGCAACAACCAAGAAGATATCAGATCTTTTTTTTTTTTTTGACTCAATGAGCTTAAAGGTCCTTTCCAACTTAATGATTCTATAATGATTCTAAATACAGACGCAAATCAATAACAGAGGACAATGAATGGCAGCAATAAGATCTTCTCTGTGATCCTAGTCAATGTGTCATACCTGCTTATCCTTGGGGAGATGGGAATATAAGCATCTCTTCACATCACGAGGTGGCTGTGAAGATAAGACTATTGCAAACTGTAAGGCACTCAGGCACAAGGGTGATGGAGGTCATATTAACCTGTAACACAGGTAAGAGATAGGACAAAAACCCACACAAAGGTCAAAGTGTGGTAACCTAAGAAAAAAATTCCAAACAATAAAATAAAACAGATCTGTTGTTGCCACTGGTATGGGACCTCCTCTGTAGCTACAACTTTCCCCACAAATTATGAGTCTGATACCGCCATCAGCTAGCACTTGCAGATGCCTGCTCTACCTTTTACGTTAGGGATATAGATGACTATGAGAGAGCAAGTTACAGCAGTGTGACCAGTTACCACCCATTCTAACATAAATCATGTTAGTGTAGAGCTGCTTCGACAGAGCATGATACGTGTAGTAGGAATCCTTTTGCCCCTGGTGTTACAGGTGCTGCTGCCTTACTGATGGTTTGAGCTCCCAGATCCCACCTCATAGTGGTAAACTGGGAGTGGTTTAATAAAAGCACTGAATCAGTCCCATTGACTGAGCTATAGAATGTGCAGCTTAGTGCTGTAACTATCTAAACCCCAATGCACAAATTTCCTGCAAGGTTTTCCTGGAATCATGGAGCCTTGTAAAGGCTGGTATATATCCTATATATATGTAAATGCATATACCTCATACATACACAGAAGAATCCACTGATAGGATTTGAATTTAACCTACAGATCCAATCAACTGGGAGAGATTCATTGGTTTTGCCATTTGCCTTTTTTTTTTTTTTTTTTTTTTTTTTTTTTTGTAGTAACAAGCCCTACTTAATGAATAGCAAGAATCCTGTCCAAAACAGTAAATCTGCTTCAAGACACAACACATTGGGGAACTGTTGTCTGTGCGTTAACTTGCTCAGAGCAGGATTTTATGCAATAGCACCCTCCCAGGGGACCATGCTGATTGATTCTTCCCAGTTCGTATAGCTCCCACAGAAGAGGCTCATCACTGATTCAGGAGCCTTTTTGTCTTTTTGGTCTGCAAGGTTGTTTCATTTTTTTGGTGATCATGTGGTTACTTTGATGCATTCAGCGGTGTGCTGGTATGTTCTTCCTCTCAATTTTCCAGACCAGACATAACCAAACAACTCACTGCTCAGTCGTGTGATATTCTCTATACCCTTCAAAGAAGTTAAATTCTGTTTTCTCCCCTTCCTATATATATATATATATTTTCACCACTTGTAAAGTACAATTTTTGTTTCTTTTCACCCTCATGGGCTTTCACACAAAGTCAAAGAGTGATCTACACTTTGGGGTATCCAACCAAGAGGAGCCAACATTTTGATCTGAAGTTAACTCATTGCCAGCAAAGTCAAACACACCGAACGAAATGTGCCTTGATCATCCTTGAAAGCTAATTACACCCAAAAAATGTCCATTTCTGTAAAGCACAAGAACAGTTGTGAAGAACCATCACCAAGCTAGCATAGACACTTGACCACATTTCTTTCTTAAGAAGAAATAAATAGACCATAAACCCTTTTGTATGCTTCACTGGCAACTTCTCTGGTAGAATAGGTAACAAACACGAGTTACGAGATTATTTAGAGTTTGGCACCATCATCTCCTTGCCTTTACAGCACAGCCAATTTAAAATTTGTGCTGTTGAGCCTTGCAGCCAAAATAAATGTGCAGCTGGGACAAAGTTGGCCGGTGACTCTGGTTTGCTTAGCTTTGCTGGGGTTCAGAATACTTGGAGTATCACAGAGGCACCGCCTTCAAGTCTCCAGGGCAAATGCCTTTTGCAGAGGCATGCCTGAGTGACACAGCACCCTGAGCATCAAAGGAAACCATGTGAAACAGCTACAAAAGAGACCCCTGGAAGCAGGGGAGCAGATGCAGACCTAAGAAGAGACACCTTTTTCTCCCGTCCCTTTCCAGTGCCTGCAGTGTTCTCTCCTTCCAGTGACACAAAGCTGGGTGTAGTACAGTTAAAACTATAGATAGTACAATGTTTACTAATGTTCTCGGTGAGCTTTTTGCTTTGTTTACAGACCACCTTTTACATAAAAGCAAAGAAGCTACCTGGCAGAATCTGATGCTCACTCGTAGTCTCCTGATTTCAAACTTGTAACAGAGCTCATGTCCTGACGACAGTGGGTCTTACTTCTTGGGAATATATGTCCTGCCTCGGTCCATGCAGCTTTCATAAATCATATTGCATCGCTTTCATGTGCCTCTTCTCTGAAGGCAGATGGGCATGAGCCCCAAACCAAACTCAATTTTCAAGCAAACCATTTAAATTCACGAGAAGCTACTTGCTCTAATTCTTCTGCCTCATGCATATTCCAGCCAACTCTGGAGGGTATCAAACAGCTGGAGCCACCTGTGTTTTAGGTAGTCAAATAATAAAGACTTTCTAGCACTTTCCACTGTTGAAGGGAGTGACAAAAAGAGAATCAAAGACCAAGTAGGTCTCACGATGCTGTGTCCCTCTGTGGTCTAGTTTAATTCCTCACTTCCACTCTCCCCACTAGCTAATTTATCCACTTAAGCTGTAACGCTCTGCCAGTCTGATACCGCAATCACAGATACAGCACTCTTCCTCCTTCTCCCCAGCAATTTTACAATGGCAATTTGCTTTCAGCTGTGGGTGTGGTGAGTATATAAAAAATACTTGATGCTACAGGTTCTTTAGGGTGGGTGATTACCAACGCAAGTGATGCTATTGGGATGCCCTGAGAATCACTGCCTGAGCTTCTTTGAAAACACAGTGCTTTCTTTAGGTTGCAATTACAAGGTAGTCAAAACACACAATGGGCCACAGTACTGCACACAGCTGTAACTAATTTAGAGACCACTCTTCCTTTCCCTGGAGCTAATGCTGTGGAGAATCTGTTCCATCATTCTTTTGGATTGGTTTATTGTAATACCCTTTTCTATTTTGATCAAGTTTAATGCCACAGAGGTAAATTATTGTCTGAGTTATTTCACATGCCCAGTTTATACAGCACATATTGAACCAAGTCCTTGTTAGTGCTCCAACATGCAGAAGCTTACCTACAGCCCTGAGTATTACATTAGTTGTCCCTATGAATTCTTTGGATCAAAAAGAGCTCACGTCTTATTTTATGCACATACGCTTATCTTGAATAGCAATGTCATTGGAATTAGATAAATAAGGGTAATGTGTGTTGCTCTTCCTCCCTCTTTTCTCTGCTTCATGCTTTATTTTGAAGGGGTACATTTATTCCTTCATATGGTCCTAGGTAGAGACTGAAATGTGTCACCATTCCACCTGACCCTCCTGATGACAGAAATCAAATTCCCTAGACCCAACAAGCCCAGCAGAGCTCTCAAATAGCTGTTTTGGTTAACCAAGAGAGCATGGGCTTTGAACAGGTCAATCATTAACAACGGAATCAGGTCTAGTGACTGTCTCCTTTCCCTTTTCCTGTGATGCCACCCTTCCTGCAATGCCTGGCTACCCCCCCTGCTCTGGCAGTGCACGTGGGAGAGCCAGGATGCTGCTCCATGAGCACCACTATGCTTGGCCTCCCTACTGTCAGTGTCAATGGCACGGCCAGATATTCTGCTACTTCTGAACACAAAAAGTGAGTATCCAGCACAGGAGCCAAAGGATTTTTAGGCCTATAAAGCAGCAACATCACAAACTTCTCCATAAAGTCTATGTACTGCTGATGAATATTCACACCAGGTTTAATCTGGTTATAGACTGAAGCCAGTGATTATGGATGCAGGTGCAAGAGCTCCTGGAGCCCTTGCAGTGAAGTATGTGCATTTCCTTTTTCCAGCCAGCAAAAATTCCCTGACAATTGTATTCACGTTATTGCTGTAGCTATTACTGAGTTATTACAGACACTCACCCTTTCCGCTCCCGGGGATGGGGGAGAGAATTAAAGGGGTAAAGGGAAAAGAGATTCCTGGGCTGAAATGAGAACAATTTAATAACTAAACGACAATAATATTGAAAATAATAATTATTATAATAACAACAGTAATATACAAAAATGTACAAATGAGTGTTACACAGTGATACTGCTCAGCACCTGATGGCCAAGGCTCAGCCTGTTCCCAGCTAATGATCCCAGAGCAGGGAGAGTCCTGAAACCACAACCCCAGAAAAGAGGTAAGAGCCCGAGTGTCTGAGAGACTGAGATGACCCTGAGAGAGGGGTGAAGCAGAGGGAAACAACATGGAGCAAAAGAAACTTCCAGACAGATCCTCACCCATATACTGGGCATGCTGTGCATGATATGGAATATACCATCGACCAGTTTGGGTCTCAATCCTGAACCTAAGGTCGAATCCTAGGCTGTTAATGGGGGCTGTGCTCCCTCCCAGCTTCTCCTGCCCCTGCAAACACAGGCACAGCAGAGAAGCTGAAAAGTCCTTGACTGTCCTGGCAGCAACTATAAACATCAGTGTGTGATCAGCCTTCTTCTCAGCACAAATCCAAAACACAGCCTCTCACTAGCTTCTGTGAAGAACGTTAACTCTGTCCCAGCTGAAACCAGGACAGCTGTTAAGGCAAGGAGCTCAACATTAAATACCTTACAGCAATCCCTTGAAGGTTGTCATTGGACAAGGCAGAGCCTGGCTTAAGGTCCTGCTGAACTGGTTTCAAGGAGCAGGGCAAAAATCCAAGCAAGCACAAATCCAAAGGACTCTACTGCTTCATTGCAGACATCAGGCTCTTGACCAAGCACAGGGACTGTGCTCATGCTTTGTATTATGCTAACGTAGACACAAGCCCTTGCCCTGTTTCTCTTGGCCAGAAATGCTGCAGCAAGAAGCCATCAGTAAGAGGTCTGACAGATGAAGGGAAAAGGACATGCCCTGACATAAAACACAAAAGCAGATGATGGAGAGTGAGCTTGATAGAGGGATTACTCAGCAACATAGGATTCTGGCTTAGAGGACCTGGACTCAATTTGTTGGTCCTCCCTTCAGTCTCTGTGTTATCTTAGACCAGTCAGCCATTCTGCCTCCCCTCTGAAAAAGGTGGCAGGCAGCACTTCCCTGCCTCACTACATGTTTGTGAGGATGTGCTCAGGCACAATACTATCTAAAGCCACACAGATGGACTGCCGGTTTGTGTGGAAGAGACACGGGTAGAGCAGCGGACCCGAGCATCACACAGCACCACCAATCTGCAGCTCCAATACTCCCTTCCCCTCCTCTTCTCTCCAAGGTCCTTGTTAAACTGAAGAGACAAATACCCCCTCTCTTGCAGGTCAGACATACTGAGACATAAAGGCTTCGGCCAGCAAATCTTTAAAACTAGAACATAAAACTCTGTCATCTATCACCCACTAAAAATCAACAAATGAACTTTTAAGACCCATTTTTTTCAGTTACCTAGAAAACCCAAGTAATTTACAGGCAATCACAATATAACTTATGGTAAACCATAAGGGGAGAGAGAGAGACCAAGGGCATTGCACTCATCAAGCAATGGAAGCAACTCGTCGGGTAGAAGCAATGGAGTACGTTTGTTTAGGCAGTATTTTTAACGCAAATTAAAATGGATACGCATCACTCAGATCCAAAAATAAAAAAGCAACACAGGTCTATCATTATATTGGTTTGCTGCTTCTGAGGATGTATCCCCATTCATAAAAGTCTTCAGCACACATAAATAGCATGTAACTCTCTCAAGAGGAAGATCCTGTCTTTTCAGAAACTGGTTGAAGTACTTAAGGATGCAGAAAAGGAATAACTTCACAAAAAAAAAATCTTTCAGCATTTGCCTATGTATTAGCTTGCAGTAAAGAAGCAGGTGATGGATAACTGGATCAATTCATTAGTGCTGAGCATGCAGTCACACATGAGACACCTCCAGAAGTACACAACAGTCAACACTCTCAGCAAGATCTTATGTACGGTGAGGAAGGTATCAGGAATGCAATTAGGTAAGTAGATTAAACAATACAGCCATTATAATACCTGAGGATGTGTTGAAAATAAGCCTTCGCTCAGACACAATTTTTTTCCGTAAATATTTTGTTTGAACCACAGCTGGCTACTCGGGCTGAGCCACTTGGTCTGCATAATACCTGGGCCCTCAGATAAAATTTAACGGTCCTTGACAATATGACTGGGCAGGAAATAAATTCAGTAAGGGGAGAACCTCATCTTTGGTGTCTTAGAAATACCCAAGTTTCTATGCTGAGCACGTCAGGACTGAAAGATACGGGCACAGGCAGCAACGGGATGCTATCGAGTACTTTTGCTGAGCAACTAGCTCTCAGAAAAGAAACAGCAAGGGCATTTGCAACTGAGGGGCTGATTTATTGGACATACAGATGCTGTATGCCTCCTGTTCCACAAGCATGGCTCTCCTCTGCCCCTCTCCAGCAGTGTCTCCTTGTACATGTCTGCAGTTTGTGTGTCCTCGGCTGAGCAGTGGGACTGCAGGGAGCCGGCTCTCACCTCCCCTCCCAGCTTTGGCTCAGAGATGCCAACAGAGAAACTCCTAAATGGCTTGGGCTGTTCACAGACCTTAAAGACTGCTTTTCTATCCCAAGCTGTGTGTTGGAAACTGGTTAGCTGGCTTGAACTATGGAGCAGTTTTACACTGCTGTATTTCCTCCAGAGCATTCACCTTGGAGGCTAGAATGCTGTACGGGTGTTTTGGCTTTCAATCCCCGTGTTTGATAGCAGACAGTGCGTGGAAGCAGGCTTCCCATATGTTAATACCACCTTTTCACCCCTTCCCCGGGGCAGCTAAGCTCATGGGAAGAAACTAACGCTCATCCTACGAGTGCACCAGCATGTTGTAACGAAAGAGAAAACTTAACATTTAACTTTCTCATTTTGCAAACACAGAAGCTCTCATCTGCACGCACCAAACGAAGAATCCTTTTCTCCCAGCCTGCACCGCATGGGACTGTTATCTGCTGACAAATATCAGAGCCCAAGCAATCCAACCACAGCTAATTGCCAGAGCCACACGTGCAGCAGCAGCCAGGCCGTACAACACAAGACAGTGCAAGCACCCTGCCGACTACAAGATTGGGCACTACAAGATTGTAAAATCTACACAGTTAATGTAGTTAAGCTCTTCCAAATAGCAACATGTTGTATAAGTAACTTCTGCCTAAGCCCTTGGCTGCTACTTCCCAGGAAATATTAAACCAAATCTTTTTTAAAGAATAAAAAAAAATCTTTTAGTATAAATTGCCTTTTTTTTTTTTCAAGATGCTTCAGTTCGTTGTGTTTGACCTTCTCTAGCTACTCAACAAATCCTTGTATTTTAACTTTCATAGTCTGACCTTTCTCACTGTCAGTTGCTTGCTTCTTAACACTGACTGCACCACCCAAAGGCCTCTCAGGAAAAGTAAATATCAAATTAAACTCTGAAGGACTTAGGGAGAAGAAATGCTTTGGCTTACATTGCACGAATCTCTGTTGTACCCTTAAAGGGTACAACACATTAGTTCCCTCACCTCTCCTCCATTTTTCTCTGCCAAAATCCATAGGTAGAGACCACTTATCACTTGCTACATCTGTCATACAGTTCTCCATGTCAAAGCAGATCTTGCATGAAAAAAATTGACATGTCCTGTCATGAAATAATCTGATATTATTATCCTGTTCAAGAAGGAAGGATTGTTGGGCTTCATGGGGACAGCATGATGTCCTGCCTGGGCTAGAACACTGGGGTTTTATTTATTTACTCATCCATCCATCTATTTATTCATGTAGGATGCATTCCTATTATCCTATCTAACCTGTGGCTGCACAGAAGTCTTACATTGATATCATAAAACAAAATGAACAAAGTACTTGAAAAGCAAAAACTGAGTGTGAATGGATGCCAGAAGACACAAATCAAGGGGTAACCCTTCGATCCTTTCTAACAGTTCTGAGCAAAATTATTTTCACTCCTTCAGAGTTCAAGGGCTATCTGTACTACATATTACACAAATCTACAGCCTGGGGGGGTAATTTGGATTTACGGAGTCTGCTAATATCTTGCAGATTTTAGGGGTGTTGCCCCCCACATTTAAACTACACAAACACTCAAATGCGCTCACCTCCTAAGGGCTGAATCTCCATGTTTGCCCACCTAATGCCTTGCCCTTTGTCTGCAGCAAGAAACAAATCACCAGTGGCTTTGGTGCAGATGCATGCAGAGGCTGTGCTTTGATTTTTGAGAGCAACGGTTGGGAAAAGACAAGATCTGTCACCCAAGTGAATACAGCCATTTCCAATACCATACATATAGAATATATAGAGTAATTTACAATACTGGAGGGATTTTGGAATATGTCGCATGAAAAGGGGAAAGAAGGTGCTTGCCAGTTAGGAGTTCACAATTTGAATTCCTGACACTCTTGTAGGTATAACTGAATTTTTTAGTGTAACCACATGCGAGACTCTACAAGTTCACACTGGTAGAATTTCTTCCAAAAATATTGTATTAGGCCACTGAAGACAGATTGAGAGAAAAGAGATAGGAAGGAAATAGTTTTTCAGCAAATTAAAGTGTAAGTAATATGAAATATTGATCAGAAATCATAAGCCCATGAGAATCTTATTTAAAAAGCTTCCTGAACTGGACAGCACACCATTTCACATAAAGCAGTGCAATCCTCTATCTAATACCTGGTCTCATCAGCTCCAGTCTGGTTTATTATTAATTACTTCTTACAGATGCAGCAGTAGCTGGGAAAGCAAATGGGATGATATATCTGGTAGGTTTTTCCTTCATATTAATCCCTTTTATGTCTGAATTAAAGCCAGAGGCCATGGAAGTTAATTCTATTCTGGCCATGCTAGAACTATAATAACCTGTGAAAACTGCAACCTTGACAAAGAGAATTAATCACTGCTTGCATGTATGGGCTTGTGAAACCAAGCAAAAGTTTACAACAGTAAGAAATGCATTTTTCTTATGCTGATTGAAGGACGTGAATCTACCTGCTCACTTGTCGTCTTGGCATCTTGAAATAGGGATTAAAAAAAAAAAATAAACCTTTTTTCCACCTTTCCAGAAGAAATTGGACTCGCCAAGCCATTTGAAAGACATAGTTGAAAGATTTACTTGTGGAGGATTAAATGAAGGAAGGGAATTTCATAAAGCCAGGCTGTTACTGAACCACTACAGAGAAAGCGAAGGCTGGCAAGCAAGGCTGGCAGCGTCGGTACCTACAACCTGCAGCTACCTTCCTGCCCCAGTCAGTGCCATTCAATTCGACAGAGACAGTACAGGGTCAGAGAAGATCGGTGATGGTCCAGAAAGCTCACAGTACGTCCTGGGAGCTGGTTACTATAAGTCTCTGAAGCTAGGTCAGGATTGTCCTTTCCCTGGCATGCTGGATCCCCCATACAGCCCTGACTCAGAGCACAAAGTCCTTCTTGGTAAGTGTCCAGCTGAGCAACGCAACAGTCACTCAACGCTCCTTGTAAGATCTTGGTGGTTAGAGAACCCAACAGGGGACCCAGATTCAGCTCCTTCTACAAACTCCTCTCCCATTTCCTAGGCACGTGCATTCACCCAACTGCCCACTGAACAACCCCTGTGTAGGCTGTGGGACGCAATCAGGCTGGAGTGGGGCAGAGGAGGCTGAGCTAAAAGGGAGAACCGACACCAGCCTGGCAGCCAGAGCTGAAGCAAAGTCCTAGGGAGTCTGCTCTGAGCTGTCATTCCTTGTACAGCTGCCTGTGTTTAACTTGTTTTATCCTAGATGGTCCAACACTGAAGGAGAACAGTTCCAGGCAGCAAGCACCCACTGCTTTGCACCTCTAGTCGTTGTTTATTGCCCTCTCCTTCTAGCCCACTGTTTACACCCCTCGCCGTATCTTGGCCCAAAGCAACCTGAAGGTTAGGGCGTTCTTTCAGGATCTGTGGGATGCAGGACTAAATCCCTTTGCCCTGAGATAGGAAGTGATACATATAGCTCCATACTTAAGTAAACGCTCACACTATTAGACAATTACACAAACCAAAGAAAACAGAGCTCCCAGCTCATTCTGCAGGCAAGCAGCAGTGGTTGCTGGGCCTTGTTCTCAACAGCTTTCTGCCTGCAAACACATTAAGCAAATTCAGAGACTTCAGCATTAGACCAGACCCACCTCTGTCCCATTTCTGAACTGCTGTTGCGCTGTGTAAGGTGCTGAGCAGGCAGACTAAGTTCAGAGCGAGGGTTGCCTCTTGCTCTGTTATTTGGGCTGCATCAACATAGAGATGTTTAAATACCCCTGAGGACCTGGATCTAAGTGCCTGTTCAATATCACCGGCAGAGGAAAGAACCAAGCAGAGGAATTTCCAGTCTCTAGTCAGTTATTAATCCGTCAGAACATCTACTCCTAAGGGTACCAGTCTCACATGACACCCAGGTTCATCTCTTCAATAATTTACTTCGGATTAAAGAACCCTAAATTATTAAAATGAGACCCACTTTTAATTCTCTGTAAATCTACGGAGGATTGCTTATTTTCACTATGTCTATTAATGGTTTTTGCTTGTTTTCCTTTAGCAACGCAATAAGTTAAATGGTTTATATGATCTCGACCTGTACCCCTTCATTTCCAATCCAATTCTGACAAACACTCCCCATACTCAAAGCAAACAATCACATGCTTTTTTCTTTTCTTTTCTTTTTTAATTAGGAAAACAAGAAGAACATACAAGAAATTATGTTTCTATGACAACACTTCACAGATCTCCTTTCAAGTAGCTACTGACACTGTAAAAACTGTGTTAGTTATCCCTGAAGCCAGAAAGCATTTGTAGATATTTAGAACAACAGAGACAGAAAACTTCCGAGCTCAGATCCTCAGTGACAGGCCAGTAAATGGCTATGATGTACACCATGATATATTAGTTGAGACCCTACTTATTTTAAAGAAAAATACCTTGACCGAACAACCCTTAAGAGAGAAAACTCTTCTGAACACCTTCAGGAAACATCCCTCACAGCTCTTCTCCTACTTCTGGGTTTTACCGACAGCTTTTCTGACCTGTTACTGTGCATTAGGCTGCACAGGGATTTGCCCACGAGTCGTGAGAGTCCGTGTTGTTCTGCAACACAACACTTATTACAGTCAGGTCTCAGTCATGAGCAACACATGGAGGAGGACTGCAACTCCTCTCAGGTTAAATTGGCAGATCTCCATCTCTAAGCTCAGGCTGAAGGTAACTAAAGCAGCTCAGACCTCATCAACTTTGATTTATAGGCAGTTTCGCAAGCTTTTTTTTTTTTTTTTTTTTTTTTTTTTACTTTTGTTATGCCCATGGCACCCCAGTGACAAGGGAGAAAGTTCAGTGAAGGGGGTTTACTCATCCTCCCAGGGCTGTCTGTCCTTTCCCTATCCCCTGGGACAGCTTCATTTCTGGACAAGTGACTGCGGTGTGTCACAGGTGAAGCACTGCCAACTTGTGAGTGGCCACCAGACACTGGGGTTGAGTAACGGTGTGGACAACGAGATTAAAGGAAAGATGGAAAGGGGCTGAAATAAAGGGACCTTCCTCCCAGACTGAACAGGATGGGCAATTGTACGAGGCAACAAAAATTCCCAAGATCTTTTCCAGAGTTTTCTACAAATTAGCATGTAACTTCCTTTGGGACCCAGAGTAAATCACAGAAATCCCAGAACTGCAAAACAGGAGAGGGTCTTCTGATATAGCCTCCTGGCACAAAGTGGCCAACATGATGACATTCAGAGAAAGACACCCAAAAAATATATTTTCGTTTTTCATATTTTCACAGGAGCATCCACATTAAGAAAACCCAAACCAAAAAACCCCCCCAAACCCCAAACCAAAACAAAAAAAAAAAACCCAGTTCCTTTTTAAACTCCAAATGTTGGCAGCTGCCTCATGCCACACTAACCTTTCTGTCCATAGGTGATAAAACGATGGGTACTCTCATCACCCATATGAACACTCAATAATCTTTTGATTACCACTCCAGCCTCAGCTTTGCTTTGGGCTCAGGGCATCCATCATTTAGCTGAGCTCCAAGTTGCACTTCACCTGTGACATGCTCATGCTCTGCCAGGGAGATTTTATATGGGATGGGCATGTTGTGGCCATGCTGAGGCAACACAGAGCTTCTATGAACGCTGAATGATAATACCTGTGTTCAGGCACAGCACCAGGCACCACGCTTGCCAAAATGCAAAGATGATGCTGCATGACCACATCTCTTACTGTAACTACATGTTCAGTTTGCTGACTGTTGAAAAGCTTCATTATATTCTCTAGGGTCTATTTACACTCTGTCTGTAACTTCAGAAGAACCAGATTCAGAATATGCCTCATAAAAAAAAAAGCCCCTTGTGACAAATGAATCAATTAACAAACATTATCTGAGGGATTACCAAGGAGGGCTCTTAAGGATCACAAAGCACTTCTCAAATACTCAGCATTTATTTGGAGAGGGTGACTTTCTGGACCTATGCTTTCTGTACATTTCCCACAATGGAGCTGGTGCATTTCTAAGAGATGGTACTGTACTAAAATCAGAATTTATCGCACATGTAAGGCAATGATGCTTCTGATCCTTTTCTTTTATACTTACAGTTATAGTTGCTCTCTTGTTTTATAATTTATACATTTGGAAGTCTTTCCTACTACTTATACTTTGTAGACGGATGACAAGGATGAGCCAGTGGTTGAGCCAGTGGTTAGGATGCTGCCTGAGAATCAAGACTCACAGGGTGCCCGCTTTGCAGTGGGTTCACTCTGGGTTGTTTGAGGGTTGTTGTAGTTGACAGGGGTGTTCAAAAGACATGTTCTTTGGATCAGCGTGGCAGCCATAGTCACATAAACCTGTAAGATACGTTTAGGGTAGAGAAGAGAACCAGTAATCACTACTCAAGAGAAACCCTTTAGTCCCTCAGATGCTGGTGAGGTGCACTGCTTACTGGATATTCAGAATCACCCACAAGAAAAAAAATCCTGATCCAGCTGAAATCCACAATGCGACTGAGCTCCCTGGGATTAGGATTGAGTTTTCTAGATTTAAAATACAAACAGCACAGTCTGAAGTAGATTTGGAAATTTTGTCCTGGGGACAGGGCTGTCAGCTGGCAGGTATAGCATAAACGCATCCAGCCCTGAATGACCTTATACCATTATGTAACATTATAAAACATATTTCCCTTTCCCCTCCAGAGCACGGAGCTATACAAGAACCCTTCCCCCACTGCCAAGGCACCGCGCAGCCCTGCCTGCAGTTATTAACTGGAATCATCTTTCCCTTACGTGTCCAGGCTTTTCCTTTCTGATGTGGACTGGTTTGATTCCCACAAATGAGCCTGCAAGCAAACCATTACACTCTTTGCATTTTGTGCAGAGGTATGGAAACCAGCCTGCTCTGTCCAAAAGGCTGGATGCCACCTGGGGAGAGTGTGGGAACTGGGTAAAGGGGGCTCTTCTTGTCCTTTACAACTCTGGTGGCAGGTACAATATTAACCGCCTGCAGGAAACATGTCAGTAAAAATCATGCAGGCTTGAGCTTGATTAGAGTCCGTTTTTTTTTAGCATCTCAATCATCTTTTAATACAAACAGAATGGATTTATTTACCTTTTTTTTTCCTCATTTTAAATAAACAAAACTTCATGGCACTTGGGAAAAATCTAGAGCTTGAGTAATGACCACAGAAAATTGACTTTCAAAAATGTTGGAGCACAGTGAGGAAGTGCACTCCAGGACACTCTCTCCAACCAGGTCTGCTAGTTAATTGGGTTTTTATTTAAGGAGTATGAGTTCCAGCCTTCTCAGATTTCTGATTCTTTTAACCTTTTATATGTATTTGGATCGTCTTTATCCTTGCATTATCTACTTCCATGCACCCTCCCTACCCTAAGTACCCCACCTGCATAGCCTCATGGTAATGCTTCAGACACTTCATAGCCCCAAGGCCTTCCTTGGAGAAGTGAACCCTATCACCATCAAAACCAGGAGATGAGCAACGCTTTGATGGATCCAGCAGCGCTAACTGCTTAGCTCTACGCTTGCAAAACTAATTCCTTTCCCAGATCCTGTTATTAAAACGTGTCGTGAAAAGTGTGGAGTGAGTGGAATAATTTCCTTCCTACAGAAAGGTCAAAGCCAGGAAAACAACAGCTACAGCGATGTGCAAACATTGTCGTTCCAATGCAGCTTGCTAATTAAAGACGTGGGGTTCTTCATCACATCTACTGGAACAACTCCGTTGATGCTGGGAGGAGAGAAGTTCATAAGACAATCCCTCTGTTAAGGGGCAAGCAGTCCTAGAAAGAAAATAAACAGTAAAGGGAAGCCCTACTATAGGGACTATAGCATAGAAAAGCACGTCTGTCGCTAGCCTTGGAAGTGAGACACCTTCACCTGGTGTCTGTACCAATCTTTTTGAAACATGCCACAAGGAGTTCAGTCTTTTCAGTCTTTTGGATATGAGAATATTGTCTGGTTTTTGCAAGTTTTTTTTTTTTTTCCAGGGGTGCATGGACTATCAATGTTTCTCTTAAAACCTTTGCTGCAGCAGGCAAGTGATTAGGTGAGCATTTGAGCCCTCAATTGAAATGACAGAGAAGAGTTTCTACTCTCATTGCTATACAAAGAAAAAAATGGGCAAGGAAAAAAAAGAATCCCTAATGTTCAAAATCAGTAGGGCAAAAAGGTCCAATCCCAAACGCAAACCTGACTCCTCAGGTTTTTTTATATCTGGGAGTGATAAACACCGATGACATAAAATTCAAGTAATGCCAGCTGCAATCAAAAATTGTATGACACTTTTGTCAAGATAAAGGTATTAACGCAGCTGCCCTGGCACATTTTCCAGCTTTTCGTCCTCCCAGTCCTCAGCATTTAAATGCTTTCCATTAGAAACAGGCTTTGTCTTCCTTCTGCCAACAGAGACTAGAAGCTGACTTGGCAGAGCACAGCACCCACCACACTCTCCCTTTTGGCTATAGGTGAAGAGACCTCTTTACACGCAGAGCCAACTTCTCCATTCACTTGATTCTCTGCGGGTTTAACTTACCCTGCATTCTCCCCAGTGAAAGAGCAGATGTTGGCAAGGGGCTGAGAAACACTTTGCAACTCTTCAACATGAAAGATACTGTTAAAGAGGAGGTGTAATTATTAACCCGTGAGCTAGAGGAGACTGAGAACTTGGAAGCAAACCTAAAATGTGTCAGCAAGATCAAACTAGTCACCTGAGGGAAGGTGGAGGGGGACAATAAAAATGCATTTCACAGGGCAGAAAGGCAACGTCAGTCTTGTTAGCGCATGCTAGTAAACGTCCCTTTTTCTCTCATTTTCCATCTCAAAATTAAGGTTATTATGGGGCACATACTTCCTTTCTCATACTTCACAAAAACATCTGGAGCCAGACTCTACTCAATGACACTCAGCATCTCACAGCTTGCACCTCCAGGTACACTATTAAAATTGGTCCCGCGTTCATTGCTTTGCACTGGCTGCGGTGTGAACAGCGTGTTCTCACAGATCTGACTAACAACTGATAAACAACGTGAACAGAGCGAGCTTTTGTGGATGAAGATGATTTGTTATTTATCAGGTACATTTATCTCCTTCTTTTTCTAGAGTTCAGTCGTTCTCCCCTGGGGCTCAGAAACAGTGTCTGGGTGCCCCGAGGCCGGACCGGTCCTTCTCCCAAGCCTCTGTCTGACACACAAGTTTCTCTACCTGCCCCATGCGTATCAGCAACACCTCAAAAGTCCCAAAAGATGATCAGCATCAGCTTGCACCTTACACAAATTAAAAGGCATTCCCTGGCTGGAATATCCAAGGAACAAGTGAACACCCTCCTTGTCCTCTGCTGTCACCCACCTCCCTTCCACCTCTCCGCCCTCCCTCCAGTTCCAGGGAGCGCAGCAGTGGGCTGTTCCAGGTCTACCTGTCCTGGCTCCATTTGTATGCTTCCTCCCCTGTGTTCCTCCTCCTCCCTGACTGCACATACCCCTGCTGCGTCTCTGGCAGGGAAAAATGGCCACACCACTAGAAAACCACAGGCTCTACGTGACCAACAACTGGTTGCAGCCTCCCTGTTGCGACCCACAGGGCAGAAGGCAGATTCCCAGCAGAGCTGCATGGGACAATGAAATAGGGATTTGTAAACAGTTTGTTATTTGTTTTTTTTTTCTTTTTTTTAAATTTCCCATCAGACCGATGCTTGCCTGTGCCTGCCATGGTGCCCCGCAGGACCTGCGGTGGGAACACTGCAGCTCCTGGGAATGGCCACAGCTGTTCAGAGGTAGACGCAGAATAACTTGGAGTAAAAGCATTTCAAAAACCAAACAAAAGGAGAGCATTCTTTGAATCGGAATATAAATAAATGTTGGAACAGGGGAATTTCCTGTTCTATAACCTGCTGTAGTAATGTGGCAGCCTGGCTACATCTTCTAAAGTAGCTGCACGGGTGAGTCAGAAGAAAAAAAAAAGAAAAAAAAAGATAAAGTAAGTAAAACACTGATCACGTTGTTCAAATTGTACCTCAGGCAAAACCTTGTGGGAATCTGAGCTGTTTAATCCCCTAGCATTTATCCCGTGCTCCCTAACAAATGGGAACCAGATCTAATTCTTCTGCAACCAGGCTCTGATCTAGGATGAATTATACTTCAGCTCTGTCACCAGCCTCATCTACTACCCCGTGGCAAATTATTCAGCTACTCTGTGCTTCAGTGTCGTTGCCTGCACAGCGATGATAGTTTTGCCAACCTGCTTTGAACAAGCTCCCCTCCCTATCTTTACGAGAGGGTTCATGTCAGCATGAAGCAGAGCCCTCTCCCCCGCTGCAAGCAGCACGCTGAGGGTTACACACGCTGGTTGGGTGGCATGGTTACAAAAGGGTACCGCAGACCTTTGAGGTTAACCTATTTTAGATCTACCATTACAGGGAAAAAGGGCAGTTGAGTGCAGTACAATGAGTGTATCTGAAACCATGAGATCTCCCTTCCCAGTAGCAGAGGTCTGCACCCGGGAGCAGGAACGTCTCCTACAATTACACTGATATAGACCACATTAAATAGTAGCCCCCACTGTTCTCCATAATTAATATTCTTTCCTCACACTGCCTCTGCCTCCTTTGATGACTTCAACACCAGCTGTAACGAGCCATCCTCTATTCTTAAGCTTCTTTCTTTGTTATAGCTTCAAAAAACACCCCAAAACCTTTAGTTTATTCCATGACTTTCAACCATATTCTCCCCCTTCCACAAGGTACAAATAAATCGCTCAGCAACCGTGACCTGTTCCCTTTCGGACAGAAATCTTGTGTCCTGACACAGTTACAACAGACTTGAATGGCTCTTTTTATTCACTCAGTGGACTCAAATAACATTTAAACATGGCACACAGGGGAGCAGAGCACCAGATGCTAAAGCATCACTTCAGTTACCATCCACTGCAATGAAAGGATAGCTAACAACGTGCAGACAAGGAAGATGTTAACCTTTTATCCCCACCAGAAATGCTTTCTCCAGCAGGACAGCTTGGAATTAAGCCACTGTTGTGTCCCTATCACCAATGAAGTGTTATTCAAAACGTAAAATAAAAATCCCACCCACTGGATGAATTCCCTCCACGGGATCATCTATCCATCTGGACGGAGCTGCCTCCAGCACAAGCGGCTTTTGTTTCACCAGGGCTGCCAGGTAATGTAAAGCTGAAATTCCTGTTTGGACTTATTTGGAGCACAACTCCCAGGACAGCAGAGCAAAGGAAAAAAATAAAAGTAGCAAAAACAAGCAGTCCAAGGGGAAAGCATCAGCTGCCTCATCATTACAGATAACCACGCACTTGTTTTATTACTGTTTCTTAATAAACAAATACTCTTTCAATTGTTTTTCTTCAGATAAACAAAAAAAGCTCTTCCATGGCTCGTGGCATGTTCTATTGCAAGATACTGTTGGCTTTTCACGTTTCATATTTGTTCTTAACACCTTTTGAAAGTTGTGTCCTGAATGCCAACTGAAAAAATCATATAACTACTATGAAGTGAAAAAAAGAAACCAAGTAGGAAATATGTACTCAAAAGGGTGTTTTGATAGTAATGGTGAGGTGCTGAAGAGTAAATCAGGGTGGGTAACAGCGATGTGTTACTCTGATGCTCAGTCAAAAAGCCTAGCAAGTCGAAACCAATTTTTATTTGTTTGGTAAATGACCCTTAATGAAAAGGTTATAAACAAGATGAATGAGTACGGCTGAGGAAACTGCACATCACATACAATGCAGCGTCAAACAAATGCACCATAACAGACTTCTCACAGCAAAACAAGCCTAGAAGAGCCTGTACGTTTTGTGCAGGACATGAGGGGTGTCCTGTAGTGGACTAAAGAAATGTGCTAAAATACCTTCATTTGGGAACTCCGCACTTGCCCAATGTTAGCATAGAAAAAAAGTCTTAAAAAAGTAAAAAGGGGGTGAAAAACACACACAGAGGTTTTTACTGGCATTTCAAAAAGAAAGAAAATTTGCAGACTTCGGACACTTGCTGTCTAGCAGGCTGATGTAGGATCTGCAGTCACAGATCACAGAAATTACCAGGACTTGTCCACCATCGGCTCCAGAGGCAGATCCTCCCTCAGCATTAATTGGAAAGATGCAGACAGAGGTGTTGGTACTGAACTCAGAGAGTCCCTTATCTACAGTCACGAATCATGCTCAAAGAAGCCCTTTTCATCTGGTCAGTGGGGGAGGTAAGGCACTAAATGGGGCACAAATCAAAGGTAACACCCCACAGCACTGTAGTAAAACAGAGCTAGAAATCCTTCCCAGCCTCTGGGCAGAGTAAGGATTGGTTTTCCCAACACCATCCACGGTCAGCTAAGGCTGGGTTGGACTGCTCACATGCTCCCATTGAAGGTGGTGTTGTGAATTTCACACTTCCCTCCACTCCGCTGCTCACTTTTGGAATGTTTTTTTTTTTGCAGCAGTAGGTCTTTTGCTGCTGGTGTCATTACAGGTGCTACGAGAAGGGCAGCAACCCTCTCCCAGGCAAGGGGATGAGCACCTAAGACTGCCTGAAGATCATCGCTTCAGGGTATGAACAGAGGGGGACTGCAGAATCGCTTCAAATTATATTGCCCTGTGGATGGAGGTGACTGTGTTCACCTTCTCCCCGGTACCTGGAGCTGCAACCCAACACAAGGGAGAAGCTGCAGACAGATCTGTCCCGCTAGCAAAGAAAGCGGAGATTTAGTGTGTCAACAGGACAAATCTCAACACCTGATGCAGAAAGCCACATTATATTTTATGTTATCTACTGAGGCAGATGCAAAGGTATTTGTCGCATTCATCAGGAATTCTGGGATTTTTTTTTCACTTTCTCAGTAAAAACCCATTAAGCTTCCCTAGCAGACCACAGTCTCTTGATTTTTTCATATTGAGAATTAGTAACTTGCCCTCTTCATACAGTGACAAAAGCAAACCAGACTTAACCTTTAAAATTTTTATAACTATATCCAGCAGCATGAACCAGGACTGCTCACTCAACCTGTGCAGAAAGAAAAAAACCCCACAAACACCTCCCTCCCCCCAAACATTAACCTCAGCCCAGGCACCAAAGCAGCTCTCGGTTATAGAAGCCTTAGCACTGCTATGCTATTAATATATAGAAATATTAATATATTAACACAGCAAAACTATTAACATAGTTAATACATTAATAGAATATATTAAATATACAATTTAAATATATATAGCATTAGCACTGCAGCACCTTCAAGCTATGTGCCATATATACACACATTAAAAAAATCACATCTGTGTCTGTATATATAAAAATATACAACTTTGCCTGGAGAATTTCACAACTTGCAATTTCATCTGTAGGTTTCACACTAGACTGAGCTTTTTCAAATGCCTGTGGCTGTGCAGGGAGCATGTGGTCATATATGCAGACTGGGGATCCACTCTAGTAACACCTAAAGGCAAACACATATGTCACTGGAAACCAATGGATTTCAGCTATAGAATGGTTTGGGTTGGAAAGGACCTTAAAGATCATCAAGTTCCAACCCCCCTGCTATGGGCAGGGACACCCTCTACTAGCCCAGGTTGCCCAAAGCCTCATCGAGCCTGGCCTTGAACCCCTCTAGGGATGGGGCATCCACAGCTTCTCTGGGAAACCTGGGCCACTGCCTCACAGTAAAATATTTCCTCCTAATATCTAATCTTAGCTGAGCTGGTTGGTATATGGGGAGCACATCGGGCTGCCTTACTCAGCTCCAGCATCTCTGCTGATGAGACGGGTCTTTCCTCTTCACTCTGCAGAGTGGTGGAAGCAGTTCTGCAAGGGCACCTCAGGCTTCAGAAGCCTGTCCTCCTGCTGTTGTGAGTTTGATTCTTCTGCATTATTGGCCTTTGGCTCTTCTGTGTGTGCTGGTTGGGGAGGTTTTGGCTGTGGGTCCACTGCAGACGGTGCCTGGGACCAGCTATCTAATTTCTTGTCTTCCCTGATGCTCTGCAGCCTTCTCACCACCTCCCCCAGCTCAGCCACCTGCTGCAGGAGCTCCTCCACCTGGGCACACCTTTTGCAGGCAGGTCCCCCTCCTGTCCCTGCCCCAGGAGAAAGGTCTGGGCACTTCCTGCAGTCTGAGGTCTATACCGCAGCCTCTCCCTTCTGCAGCTCTGTCTGGGTGGAGGCATCGGACACGGCTGGAGGAGATGGTGAAGACACCCCAGCCAGAGCTGCAGCCTTTGCTCTCAGATGGGTGCCCACCATTCTGCCTTGAGATTCTACTAGCAGTCCAGAGTTTCCAACTTTGAACACATGGACAAGAGGAGCACTTCTGGAAAAATCCTTAGTTTTGTTAAACTGGTGAATTCAGGGTCCATTTCCCATTTCAGTTTGTATTTTGTTTTAGTATTTCCAGGAAGTTAGGAGCCTTCTTACAGATAACTGGCAAATGCTGATAGCAAACTGCTGTACAAGTGAGGAAAAAAAATATTCTGGGTCTATTCAAAATCATTTCAGAAGGCACAACAGATGCTTTGAGAAAATAAAAATATTTCAAACTCTGGTACATACTTAAAGGAAAATTAAACTTTTTGAATATTACTCTTTTCATTGTATGTGACTTCCTATTTGCAACTTTTATTTTAATGATCTTCACAGGGTCAATGAAAGGGGAAACAGTTATGTAAAACCCCCAACTCTTTTGTTGTCGTCATACTAGGGGTATGACATTTTTATCTTTAGGAATCAGGAGGAAAGGGTTGTGTCCTCGTGCTAAAGTAGTTAATGAGGCCCTTGGGAACACAGCTCTGCTGACTTTCATTCCTATTTACATTGGAGTCACTCTTAATTTCCTGATCTTAGCAAGGTTGGAAAAGAAAAAACATCGCCGATCAACACAATTTTGTCTGCACTCAGAGATAACATACACATTACTATGTATTAGAATTTGACATAGGGCACAGCAAAACCACACACATTCACGTATGAAGATATTTTCTTACAGCATCTGATAAATAACTCTGGCATCATCTGAAATAGTAGCTAGAGGATACACAAGCTTTTGATAAATCTCTCTAAATATCTTTAGATATTCTTGTAGTTAACACTGGTTACATCAAACCGAGATTGAAGAAAGAAGTTGTTTGCTGAGGGTTTGATGTTTCCCTTTTTAGAAGGCAACTGAGCAGGATTGCTGTTTTTGAAACACTAGCAACAGGCTAAGCATGGATGAACTTTCCACTGTGATAGGAGGAGCCTGAAGTCCAATTTCCACAGGCGAGTGAAATCTATGAAGAAAAATTATGAAACTCGGTAAATAATGATTGATGAGAACAGCCCTGTTTGGGCAAAAAAAACAGGGGGAGGAGGAATTAACACCTGAAAAGTGACTGAATGCGGGACATAACAGGTTTGAGGAGAACTCCTGGCAGTGCAGACAAGAACAGACAACACATGACGGACTGCTGGTTTTTAAAATTTTTATAAAGAGCACCACTTCCAGGGAAGCACAATACAGCAATAAAACACTCACTGGAGCCAAAGACAACCTGTTATTTTACATGCCCCTCACAACACAGACGCATGGTCTCTGAACCTGCTCTACCTGATCTTTACAGCTCTGAACAACAGCTTGTGTTATCATAGCTCCGCCTCTGCCAGACATGGACCTTCATTCGACCTTTTCTGGGCAATTCATGCTAAGCCAAGGGACCACAAAAAAGAGATTTCACAGTTTGGTGCAGAGATCTGCTTCTCTCATCTCATCACCTGAAGGAAGACACAGGTAGGCATGGAACAGCAGCAGCCTGGCTACAAAGGTTGGGTGCCTTTGGCTTTAGGTGGAAAATGGGACTAAAAAAATTAAGCCAACGTACACATCCTAAAAGCAGGAGTGGGCATATTCCGGGCTCAAAACCCCAAGGCAGACCTACAGATTTGAATGTAGGTACACACCAAGTTTGTAGAGGTTTAGAACAACATAGGGCACTGCTGAAATACTTCACAGGGCTCTAAAGTGCTCAAGCAGAGTATCAACGACGTAACACAGCTGGGACCACAGGGACTTTTCCAGATGCAAATATGAGACTTACTGTTTAAAAAAAAAAAACAAAAACAAAGAACCCCAAAACAGAAGGCAGACAACATTTGTCAGGGATTCATATGCTCTCTGAACAATAAATACTTATCATCGGTGCACAGACTTTAAACAGAAGTCTTTAGTAATGTTTGTCATTTACAAAATGGTCTCTTTAGATATTAGCATGAAAAGACTACATGTATTTATGAATGTGTTACTGTGAGCCTAGGGTTTGGACTTCAATACAATTTCATATCATGTCGTGATTGACAGTAGGAGACAGAGAAACGATGAAGCAAAACAGACCAATGCCTTTTATGAGGCCTGGGAACTTAATAAGCCACGGGATAAACATTGACAAGCCGCAGACAGGTGGAACAGGTTTGTAAAAAGACATAAAATTACTGTTCGAAGGTTCAAGAAACCTTGAAGCTTACTAACGGGTTGTACAAGATAAGTTCTTGGCAGGCTCTCCTCCTGCTAAGTAAGGTCAATCAGGCTTAATCCGTGCAGAACTGGGAGGATTTTAATGCTCTTCTGAAGTAACACTGCCATCTAGACGTAACCTCCTCACCCACGCTGGCTGCTGCTGATCCGTCCTTATTTAGGAGACGCTGCCAATCTGATTAGAGCACAACAAAAGCAAAGCATGCTGTGTGCGTAAAATGTATCGGGGTACCAAACCGCAGCGGGTATCAGAGGAAAGCTTCAAGGCAGTGACAGGGGTGGATTGAATTTCATACTAACTATACGCAAGGAAAGATCAGACACTACCAGGCAGTCGCCGTTAGTGGTTGCAGACCCCCACCTCAGCATACATGCATAGAGACTGTGAGGTGCTTCGAGCATCGCTATCAGCAACCTTTTTTGTGAAGCACCCAAGTATTTCTGTTCCTGTGGTCCAGCGGGAGAATTGAGGGCAAGGCTCAGCTCACGTGAAAAATATTCAAACAAAAAAGCCTCCTGTACAACTACGTGAGAAGTAGATACCAACACAGTACTGAAGAGCTGGGGCTCATTTGTTTCACAGAGTCTGTACAAGAGCAGAGATTATCCATCCCCACTTATAAGCTGAAACACCTGCCAATGGGACATTGTCATACTTACATCAGCTGCTGCGCTTTACTGACAAGCTGGGAGTTTGGTGCATCCAGAGAAAGAGCAGATTCGATTCAAGCCCAAGCTTTTAAGGTTTCTTAGAGCCTCTCTAGCACCACAGTTTTAACAACATGCTCTTCCAGAAGTAAACTGTTTTCATTCCAGGCACACGCATGCTCCCAAAATAGGCACAGATTTAGATCTAGATGGGAGGAGGAAAAGGTTACGCTGATTTTTATAGCCCTTACCCTTTATCTAAAGGGCATGCAATATGACAAAGCAAACCACCAAGAACTCCTATTATGAAGCTCTGGCACTGAATCTCTTAATGCATGTTTGCATTTTCTCACTTGTAATATGGAAATAGTGTTTAATCCTTTAATGCCTACAGAAGCAGCTCTGATTTGCATTGCCTAGCAGAGGGAATAAGGCGCCAGCCCATCCTCAGGGTCCCATGCAGACTGGAAATGTGGCACCTGTTTCACGCAACACTTCTGATTCACCTGCATAAATACGCAATGTAACTGGCCATTCTATTATGTTTATTCATTGCAGCTCATAAAAGCTGGGCAGAACCAATACAGCTATGAAATAGACTGCTAGACTTCAGAAAATGAGCTGATCAAGCCCTGAATGTATGATTTACACTGCCCTAAGCCAGAAACAAAGTGTATTTATCAGCAATTCCCAGGTTTAGCTTGAGTGGTTAACAGTTAGGAAAATCACCTTGGTACACATTGATGCAGAAGTTAATTCAAAAGCATAAGCAGGTGGGCAGACTCTCCACAGAAAAGCAAGATCATTCTCAAAGTCTGTTTAAAGGCATCTCCCTTTGGATGCACTGCAGAGTTCAAAGTTGGAATAAAAAGGTAGGAAACGCAAAAGCAAAGTTTCACTAATGTTGAAAAGGAAAAAGCACACACAAAAAAGGGATGATGATATTTTACAAAGCCTGGGTCTTCAGTACTTCACAGCACTGTTGCAAAAATGAATGTAAAAATACTACAGCCACCATGAGTAAACTATGTGGCATTAGCAGCTTCCTACAGAAGCTGCAAAGCACATTGGAGCTGCTGGACAAGGCAGAATAAACACACAGCACACCAGGAAAACAAAGAAATGGTTGAATATATTCTTTAGTGCCTGCAGCACTGGGTAGATCTATAAATAAAAAAAGAAATCCCGTTTCCAAGAAAAGGCCACTCAGCTTTGCTATGACCTTTTTTTTGCACTCAGTAGAAAGAGCCCACAAAAGGGCATGGTTCCTTTAGCGAGCCAACACGCGATGTTTGGCCCCTCTGCTGTGAACGGGGCTCTGCCTCCCTCCTCGTTCGGGCGCTGGGTTTATTTCTCAGCCACAGCAGGAGCAGCCTTGCAGGCAGATTTCCTGACAGCACGGTCACACTCAACGTGGGAATGCTGGACGCAGACCATGAGTGTTTCATAAAAGCTTACAAGGTTGTTTGGGTTTTTTTGGGGCTTTTTTGTTTTTTTTGAACTCCAGCTCATTTCATTGCTAATGTAATAATTGATTACAGCTCAAGTCATATGCGGTCTGAATTCAAACAAACATATAAAAGCCCTTTCTGGGAAGTTACAAGGCATTGGAGTGGCCAAAAATTTAAAGAAATAATCCCCTGCATTTCTCAAGACAAACGAATGGCTAGCCTAAGGGTTGTTAAAGAACCCAGGGCAAGGCAGAGCAGAAGCAGCTCAGAGCTGTGTTGAAATGCAGGGAGGGTGGGTTGTCTACTCCTGGACAATACTCCACCCCCAGCCCGCTCCCTGCTGTTACATCCCATCCGCTGCGACTACCTCCTGGTAGTAAGCATCTAGAGGACAGTCTTCCGTATTTCAAGATGGAGAGGTTAGAGAGAGAATTGATGACAGCACAGGAACAGCATCCATCACCTCTCAGCCCTCACACAGAATATCCCCAGCGTTGCTCTGCCTTTGGTGCTACAAACCTAGCGTCACTGTAAACCACACACGCAAAGGCAGGTTTCATAGTTCATTGGGATTTCTTTTTCCAACTCTCTGGATGGCTTCATTGTGATTTTTCTCCTTTTTTTTTTTTTTTTTTGGTGATAGTTTCTCTCCTGTTTTAATTGCCTCCAGCAAAGTCATTTAATCCTCTAGCTTCTTTCCCGCACACGGGACTATGAAATCATGCTGAACAAAGCAAACATGCATCTTGTTCATTTTAAAACCTGTGAAAAAGTTTCCCATAAAGAGCAAAGAAGTATCTGCAGAAATCTTGCAACACTCTTTCTTGTGGTTATTTGAACTTATTCAGATATTTTTAAGAAGGCATCTTCAGAGCGAGCTCATCTCTCAGGTTTTCATTTTCTGCCAGTTCCTGCAGCGAAGTCAAAATCCTGCGACTTGCAACTGGGTTACTGGGGGCTGGATTTGCAGACAGCGGTCCCACCCCACCTGACATGGTGCCAATGTTGGAAGGTTTGCACATCCAGTAAGGATGTAATTTGTATACTCTGACCCAAGATTCAAATACTAGGTAAAGGTGAATCAGGGCAGAATAAGCACCCAAACTGAAAATTTCATTGTGTAGAACCAGAACTGAAGCCAGTAATTTTATGTTCCTTTGGTAATTTTCTCTTCGCAAAAACCATGCAGAATGTTTTGCTGGCATTCACCTACATGCTCCACACCACTGAAACCACCTGCTGTTGCCTCTCCTCAAGCAGGATTATCTCATCTTCCACCCTTCTGGATGTTCCTTTGTTCCATGTCACCTACTTCCTACCTCAGGATTTTGTCCTGGGCTTGTGCATCTCCAGCAAACTGATACTTGGTGTAGAAAGCGTAGCAGATGCCCAGGATCCACCTTAACTTTCCTTTATCTCCAATTAAAATAATATCCCGAGTGCTGCTGTGACATTCCCTTCGAGGGGTTTGCAACAAAGCCACCACAGGTCATTGTCGGTTTCCTCAGAAGCCATCAGTGCCTCAAGTGCCGTTCCCACCCTGGGGCTCCCCCACCACCAGCTGGCCATCGTGGCACAGGGGGTGCTGGGGGCTCTGCACCCCCTGCTATAGCAGGGAAGGCACCAGTGTAACCCCACAGCCTCCTGTCCCCAGCAGCAGGGCAGGATTCCTGGGGAACACGTGCCACTTGCCTGGGCGCCTCTCCCAGCTGATCCTTCCCTTCAGCTTGCCAAGGGATGCTGCGTACTGGGGTAACTGGTGCCTCACTCCGAGGGCTGCAAAGGCCATGCCAGACGATGCACGCACATTTTATATAACAGATGTTCTTACCCGTGACATTTTTGCTATATCCAAGCCACCAAATAACAGATTTTAATGACAAAACCTTGGGCAAAATGAAGAAATCAGCTGTTGTGGTAAAAACACTGGTCCATAATAGGACCCTGGATAATGAGACCACAAAGAGAGAGAGCACTTGGGTCACCCCATCAAATTACATCATACTCAGAGCATCATTACACCTGACATTTCATTTCACCTGTTTAATACCTCTGCAGTGGCCACACTGATCAATTTCTCTTATTATCAGGCATTTTTTCTCCTTACTGTTTCATTCCAAAGTCTGTCTCACTGGTCACTACAAAGATTAAAAATCCCAACACTACTGTAGCAGGAACTCCAATTCCTTTGTCCTACTGCAGTTATAGTTTAGAGATTCGGATGTCCTTCCTACCTAACATTCCCATCTGCTTTCAAGAGAATACAGCATTTTTTTTGTCCTAGGTTGATGCAGAGTTGTATTGCATTGCTTGATATGGAGATGCTGCCTTCTAAAGTTAGAGGGCAATATAAATAATTCAGCATGGAGAGAACAGAGTGCCCTGAAATCTATCATGCATTCCAGTTATCGCTGTCTGAAGGAAAACAAACAAACAACCCCACAAACAGAGCAATCTGCAGAATAACACCTTGCTAGCTGGGAAGCACATGCCATGATTTCCCTACCTTAACACAGAATCTTCCAGATTTACATGATCTGAATTAAAGTAATTCTTCTTAGCATGAAAATCCTTCAAACAAAAATTTCCTTTTTCACCTAGAGGAACCCACAATTTAGACAAGGGCTCTAATCAATTCTGCTTTCAGGTGGCACTCCAGTCCTCCATCCTTCCTGGCACAAATGGATGGGGAGTGGGCTGGAAGCCCAGGAAATGAAGAAGGGGAAAACAAGTTTCTCCAAGAGGTGTCCCCAAGCTGCTGCCTGAGACTCCTGCAAAGGAGCATGAACAATCTCTCCATAGATTTCATGCTTAGAATAATTTTCTTATTTACAGCACATGGAGTAGGTACTAGGAGGAAAGGACAAGCATTTGGCATGCAGCGAGTAAAATCTGAGATACCTCATGGGAGAAAAGCCCACTTGGAACATTCACACTCCCAGTCTCTCCCCCTCGGGTGAGTAAATAACTCGCATGTCTGTGGCTGGACAGACTGGTGCATTAATTCATTCTTGTCCAAGTCAAAGAGGCAGAAATTTTCTAGATTTCTAAACTGAGTAGAATTAAAATTCAGTATCATTTATATTTTCATCTACTCAAGTTCTTCTAGTCTCAGTACAGAAAGGAGATAGAAGACATCAAATCACACAGACAAGAACATCAGAAGAAACAATACTACAAAATCCAAAAATTGTTTCCCCTCTCTTTTGGTAGGGAAAGATTATTTATATTCAGCACTTCAGCTGCTGAGGGAGTTGACAAGAGAGTCAATAATTCAGATTTACTTCGACGGTGCGTAGAAGTCATGACTTCTTGATGATGTCCTGCTTCTTATATTGACAGTATTAGTTTCTATTTTCCAGTGGGCACCTAATGTTGGTTTCTCATGCAACTTTCTCACTCATGATATGAGCTATTATCCATCAAGGCAGCCAAAAACTGAATTGTTTCCATGATAAAACCTGCCCACATCTGAGATTATATATCACAGCTGGAACGATGATTTTATCATTACTAATCAGTAGAGTCAGCCAAAACGGTTAGAAGCTCAGCAGCGTGGTCTCTGTTCTCACAGTAATATCTGTACCAAGCCCCAGGCTCTGCAGTGCCACGGCAGAGACGCTGGCCAGACATCCTGCTGACCCTCCAGAAAAGTCAGCCCTGCCAAGGAGCACAGCTGGTTTAACAGAGCCCCTCCACCACCTCAGTGGGATTAGGGGATAATCCTTTTCCTCAGGGGTCACCGTTCATTCTTCCGTCACAGACACATTACTGTCGGACACTGGATTACCGACTGCCTGCACCACGCAGCCTGCGAGGCTGGACAAAGCACGGATCAGAAGTGGTAACAACCTCCAAAACAAAGCCATAACCTCAAAAGGGGCAGTTTATATCCAGCCACATCACCTTCTTGGCAGTTCAGTTTAACAGCCCCCAGGCTTGTAAAACCTCTACTCCGTTGGTAGGACGGGCTGCAGCTGTTTCATCCAACCCCGAAAGGCTGCAGAAATAAATCTTCTTTGGTTCATCGAAAATCCACACATGTGGAAAGCTGCAGTCCTTATCAACAAGGGGTTTTCCCCCCAAGACAAGCCATGAGCAATGGCAGGAGTCAGAGCTTATTGACAGAAGCAGAAGGGGGAGTGGGAGGAAGAAAGGAGAGACTTTCCTAGTAAGCCTGGAGGGGAAGCTGTGCAAGAGTACGATCAATATGATCAGTTCTATGAAAGCAACAGTATTCTTTAAAATGTGCTCTTGTTAACTTGTTCCTCAAATTTTGCCCTCAGTTAGGCAAAGGTGTTCAGGTTCACTGATTGTGCAGGGTGCGGTGGGATCCTGCAGGCCACTTGAGAAAACAAACACCCTGCAGCCTCTCCAGATGTGCGCCACCAAGAGAACTGTTTGGTTTTTTTTTTTCTCTTACAGGAAGGAGGGGGCACAGACACCACTGTCTCCATCCCTCATTCTGGTGTAGCAGCAATCCAGATAAAAGCCAAAGGACCTCATACAATCTGACAAATTCCTGTGATCATGATAACTATTATTATAAATAATTCTAATATATTATTAATAATTCCTAATGTCTGTCCCCTATGCAACAGCTACTACTGCAGAATTCCTCCTATAGCTATCTTGCTTTTTCTTTTCCCTCCATGCAAAATGCCTAGCTCAGCACTGCTCCAGCCCTCCTCATTTCCTCTCCTGAGAGAAGCATAGAAGCAGAACTACCAAAAGGAAACTCAAAAACGGTGCCTTAGTACGTTAATGACTTGGCAGTGAATATTACACACACTTCTCTCTCCTTTTCAGTCAGACCACTACAGGTTTTGCCACAGGACATCAGTAAGCCAAATTTCTACCCAACCCCAAAAAGGACTTTGGAGTTTTTCACTCTCCAAAGGTGGTCTTTCACTGGGGCTAACTCCGTCCACATCACTGAATCTGGCATCTCAAGTAACATAAAGGCACTCACAGTATTTTTTGAAGCAACTTTATGACAGATTTTCCTTACAGCCACCTCGGGGCAAGCGCGGGGGCAGCAGCAGGCGGCTGTGCTGGTGGGGGGACACAAGTGACACATCCCTTGCCCAGGCCTCTGCTGCCACTCACAGGCAGCACACGTGTGTCCTTGCCCTGGCCGAATTTTGCCTTGAAATGATTGCCTAGGAAAGCCAGACACAAGGATTAACCTCTGGCCCTGAGCGTGAAACTTGCTCATCTTCCTTTCCACTCACATGCCCCAGCTCAACTGAATACGGGATTTCTCAGGCACTCCATCCGTGCCCCAAAACCCAGCACTCTCAGCTAAGAGGCACTCTGGAAAGTCACACTGCCTTACAAGGTGCCAGCACATTTAACAGCAACAAGGCATGCAGGTGACAGAGTGCATCAGCTGCCTTGGAGGTGGGACGCGGAAAAGACACCCTCTTCTGAGTAGATACCAAAGCTCCTGGCAGTTATCACCAAAACCAACTACTTCCAGCATGTTTGGAGGATCCTCTCTTGTGTTCTTGTCCAAAATACTGTCTAGAGTGCTGTGCCCCAGTTTCATGAAATATATCCGTCCTTGGGATACCTTTTTCTCCTCCCCCTCTCACACATACACACACAGATTTTTAGAGCACACGCCTCCTGTGCCAAGACAAACTCCAATTTCCATTTTCTTCTCCTGACCATATAAACCCTTATTCCTTTCTTGATATCACCTGGCCTCAAAAAGAAAAAAACAACAAAAACAAAACAAAAAAAAAAGAGGAGAAAGCACACTTATACAAATGGCCCAACCCTATAATACCCCCAGGGGCTACATGCTATAAATCCATCCCCAGAAGGGAGGCAGCTCTTTTCCCATACTTTCAGTCCCTGGACAAGCAGTCCAGCCAGTGCCTACCCCATTTCCTGACTGCCACAAGTCTCCCAGAGTGACAGAAGCTCTTGTGGCCAGAGGGGACACCCTGGAACAGGTCCTCCTCATTGTGAATAGTCCTGAGGCAGCAATTGCAGTAATTACACCTGGGCTTCTCCCATGTTGATTGGTGGGTCTGAATATTCCCATTGTTTTTACTTTGGGCTGCTGTGTATGTAATGGACCCCAAAATATTTTCAGCCAACTTTTACAATACTTGCAGTTTATCATATACTCCTAATCCCTTGAATCAAGTGATTAAAAAATAATCCCCTTTTGCTAAAAGCTCAGATTTTAAAGAAATCAAGACAGCCAAAAAGTTCAAAACACTTTACATTTAATTATTTTACAACTATCCCATTATTTTGTTTTATTTTACTCTAAAGGGTCAAATACTGTTGTTTTATTTTTTTAACGGCTGCAGGTCACAGCAATTGATTCTGCAATAGGCATTTTAAGAAGCAAATCTAGAGTTCAAGTGGCAAGCCTCCGACACAATAGTATACCCCAGGTGGCTGAAAGCCAGCGCTTGTAAAGGGACTTGCTGACATCAGGATGTCCCCCCTCCTCTGCAGAGAGCATCTTGGACAAGCAGGATTCCTTTTGAGACCTCAAGCAATTCAGACGTGTATCCCATCAAGCTGCCATATGTCAGAAGCAATACACCATTTAATTTTTGTCTCCATGCCACAAATTCACTCTGCCATTTTTAACTCCCCATTAAATCCCTGCTCCTTCCCTTCAGCAATGATTCCCAACATTTGTTTAAGCCCTAAGTCCCTCGTTCTCCTGGATAAAGAGCCATTAAGAGTGTCAAATACATACAAAGACAGGAAGAAATGGAACCTGCACAAGAATCAAACCTTGACAACTGGGACTCTTTTTGGAAGGTCATGTGAGCTTGCATGTGGGTCGAAAGATGGTATGGAAAATGCTTCAAATATTTGCTTTAAAAAATACAGTTGAAAAGAAGTACTAATTCTGTGTATTTGCTTTTGAAATTTTACTTTAAAGGAAAGAGCACTTGCAGATGACTCCAAACTGAGTTCAGCTCTTCAGCAAATGTTTCTCCCTTGGTTTGTCATTGGGTCAGACAACAAATGACATCTCTGAGAACCACCCCAAATCAGAGGAGTCCCACAATGGGCTTTGCAGGTGGCTGTTGCTCATGATCCAGGCACCAGACTGTCTCCTGCAATGCTGTTCGTTCCAGCCTCTCCTGTTGCTCTTCCACCAGAGAGTTCTCCTGCTCAGCTCACATCTTCTGCTAGGCTTGTTCTTTCTTCATGGCCTCTTCCCAAGATTTTCCTTCTGCTGAGAGCTGTCACGTTTCTCCAGGGCTGCCTTCTTAACTCTTTCCATATCTCTGTTTGTTCTTAATCCTGCCTCCTTTGGTTCCTTCTTTATCCTCTCTGCTACATCCACAAAGTCATCTTCCCTTTGTTTTCTTTCCCAGACTCCCCTGAGCTTCTGTTAGCATGGAACTGATGTCTTCATTATAACGCAGTTGGCAGGCCAGTTTACGGTCTCTGGTAGCCTTGTTCCAGTGACCCAGGAGCTGGAATGCCTTCCCTCGCCAAGGAAGGAATTCCTTCCAGGAATGCCTTCCAGGGCTTGTGGAAAACCGGGATCGATTTTTATGGCTTTGTTACAGTCCCTAATGGCAGCTGCTGGTTCCAGCAACCTCCGATAGACACTGGCTCTGCTTATACACAAAATTGCAAGTTGTGGGTTGAACCTGATGGCATCAGTGAACAACTCAACAGTTCTGTGAAATTCACCTGCTCAGTGCACAAAAGCTTTCCCTTTCCTTTCCAACAGCCTGTTTTATAATCTTATTAGCTATCTTCAGGTTGACATCTCCTATTTTCCGAAGATCTTCTTCAGCCTCTTCAGCCAATCCTTCATTTTCAGTATCGAACTCCCTGCCTTCAGTCTTTGATTCTCCACCGGGCTTCTCCTCCCCCTCAGCTCTATGTGCACCTTCCATGTAGAACTTGTTCTCTTCTACTGGATATTGCTTTTGCTCTTCCGATTCCCTACAATGGTCATTAGCAAATTCCTGGGAGGTCCAAAAATGAACCTGTTCATGCTCCTGGGCATTCTGAAGCTGTACTTTTCCCTTTTCTTGAGAAGATGGAAGATGATCCATTTTCCTCTTCTGCCCACGATTTCCCTACCTTTGGCAATGCATCCAACAGCTGCTCTGTGTTTTGTTTCTCCTCAGATTTTTTTGGTGCCTGGCAATTTTCTGGACTCTTTTGTGAACCTCCTTCAACATGCTATTGGTATCTTCCTCATAACCCAGCTAGCAGGCCAGTGCAAGGTCCTTGGCAGCCTGCTGCCAGTGACCCAGGATCCAAAACGCTTTCCCTCACCACTTGTATGGCTGTGCAGAATTTGGGTCGATTTTTAAGGCCTTGTCACAGTCTCTGATGGCTTAATTTGGCTTTTGCAGCTGTACAGAAAAAGACACTGGCTCGGTTGACATACAAACTACAACACCATAAGTTCAGTTTGACAGCACCAGTTGAAAAGCTGAACAGCTTTTTGAAATTCACCCCTTCCCACTGCATCAAAAGCCACCTTTTCCTTTTCATTAGCCTGCTTCGTCATATCGCCGGTTACCTCCAAATTCTCATCTCCCATCTCTAGAGGTTCTTCCTCTTCTGGCTCAAATTCCCCTTCGTTGTCTGTCTCCAACTCGCTCTCATCCCTCCCCAGCTCTTCACTGGACTCTTCCTCCCTTCAAACTTTGCCTGAGCCTCAGAATCTAACTTACAAGCCAAAGAGATGTTACAGGCAGCCTCTTTAAAACACCCCAAAAGCTGGAGGGCTTTTCCTCGCATTTATAAGCCTGTGCTAAACTGGGATTGAACTCTGTCACAGTCACTAATGGCCATAGTTGGCTCTTGCAGCTGCAAAAAGACATTGGTTCTCTTCATGTGTGAGCTGGTAAGGTGTGGATTCAGCTTGAGGACACTAGACAGTGTATCAACTGTTTTCTGATTTTCACCTTTAGCTAGGAAACCAAAGGCCTCTCTTGGGTTTTTTTGTTTTGTTTTGTTTTGTTTTGTTTTGTTTTGTTTTGTTTTGTTTTGTTTTGTTTTTTCAATAATCTGCTTCATCACTTCCTCCGACAACCCTAAATTTTGCCCCTCTTTTTTTGTGGATTATCTGTTTGTGGATCAGTTGTCTTATCTTTAGCATTTTCCAAACCATGCTCACCCTCATCTTCTAGAAACTTTCCTGCTGCTGTAGCTAGCTCCTTTGCATCTGTTCTGCTTGAAGGAGATGGTAGGTAATTTTCTATACTTTCTATGGATTTCCAGAGAAAGCAATGATGCTTAGAATTTAGAAAAGATGGGTCTGATTTTGCCACTATTTTCCTTGAAGATGGGTGCTTGGATCCCAAAGGGATAATTTTACACAGAATTTGTTGTCACTGAAAGCACAGGAAGAAAGAGAAGATGAAAAATGGCTTATTTGAGAGCTCTGACTACTAACTTAGTGCCAGGTACACGCAAGCTTCCCTGTTTTTCTTCCTTCTGTTGTCTTTTTCATGGACCTAATGAAGGGGTGAAGGCCAGTTGCAGGGTCCCAATGACTTCAGGAACTAGAACAGAACTTGTCACTTCCTATACAGTGTCATCCTTGGAATCCTGAGATGGCTTCTTAAAGTCATATCACACAGGGAAGTGCCCCTGTGATCTTTCTTCTTCTTTGGTTTATTGCACATTTTATGTCTCACAGGTCAAGTACTTTCTCTTACAAATGAAAAATGAAATAACACACGCTCATGGGGAATACGAAGACCAAAAAAACTGTGCAGCACCATTGCATGGGTTATCCTTTGTTAGGACATTTCCCAAAGTTTTGTAAAACTAACTTTTTATAAAGTTTATATATTTGCTTCTCAGGAACATCTTTATAGCTCCAAAAGTCATTGGAGGGACAATTCAGCTGCAGCCAGAAGAGCCAAAAATTTTTCTTGACACAGAGAAAAAATTTAGACTTATTAAAAAAGATTCTCAGGCTGAGTCCCTGAACACCCTTCCTTAACTTTCATACTAGTTTGGGGTTGATGAGCCTCCTTTTCAGTTGGAGCCCCTGATCAAGTTTGTTCTTAGAGTAGATTTGGCTCTAAAGCATCCAACAGGTTCTGTCAGGCTGGGCTGGCACCCTGTGGTGCTAAAGGCAGGCAACTACTCTGCTCTCATATGGTTCACAAAGTTTTTTAACACTTCTTTTCAGATAAAAAGTTCTTTTTTTTTTTTTTTTTTTGCCATTGTTTCTACAACCCACCTGTTTACTCCCACCAATTTCAGTAGCTTACTATTTTGTCCATATTATGAACACCCAGGTCTCAGCTGTTATTTCTTTCCATCTTTGCTTCTGATGCTCTTGATGTGATTCTTCCCTTTTCCAAAATACCAAGTTCTGGAACCCTATTTCTTAACCCATGACTTTCTTCACACAGTGCTGGCTTGTATATTATCCACATATCTTATGGATTTGAAAAAAAAAAGTGGACTTGAAGCTACATCCTTTTGTGTATTTCAGTTCTTGTACCACCCTTTCTAACTTTGCTAACAAGTCAATTTAGAATTACATTTCACAGAATCACAGAATGTTAGGGATTGGAAGGGACCTCGAAAGATCATCTAGTCCAATCCCCCTGCCCGAGCAGGAACACCTAGATCAGATCGCACAGGAACGCATCCAGGCAGGCTTTGAATGTCTCCAGAGAAGGAGACTCCACAACCTCTCTGGGCAGCCTGTTCCAGTGCTCTGTCACCCTCACTGTAAAGAAGTTTTTTCTCATATTCAAGTGGAACCTCCTATGTTCCAGCTTGAGCCCATTGCCCCTTGTCCTATCACTGGATGTCACAGAGAAGAGCCTGGCTCCATCCTCCTGACACTCACCCTTCACATATTTATAAACATTGATTAGGTCACCCCTCAGTCTCCTCTTTTCCAGACTAAAGAGACCCATCTCTCTCAGCCTTTCCTCATAAGGGAGATGCTCCATTCCCTTAATCATCCTCGTGGCTCTGCGCTGGACTCTCTCCAGCAGTTCCCTGTCCTTCCTGAACTGAGGGGCCCAGAACTGGACACAATATTCCAGATGAAGTCTCACCAGGGCAGAGTAGAGGGGGAGGAGAACCTCTCTTGACCTACTGACCACCCCCCTTCTGATACACCCCAGGATGCCATTGGCCTTCTTGGCCACGAGGGCACAGTGCTGGCTCATGGTCATCCTGCTGTCCACCAGTACCCCCAGGTCTCTCTCCCCTACACTACTCTCCAACAGGTCACTACCCAGCTTATACTGGTACCTGGTGTTGTTCTTGCTCCGATGCAAGACTCTACACTTGCTCTTGTTCAATTGCATTAAATTTTTCCCCGTCCAAATCTCCAGCCTGTCTGTCTCGCTGGATGGAAGCACAGCCTTCTGGCGTGTCAGCCACTCCTCCCAGTTTCGTATCATCAGCAAACTTGCTGAGGGTGCACTCTATTCCCTCATCCAAGTCATTGATGAATATATTGAATAGCACAGGTCCCAATACCGAACCCTGGGGGACTCCACTAGATACAAACCTCTACATTGATCAGTGTATGGATAGAAAAAAATCAGAGCAAAAATGAACAGTCCAATGCAAGAAAAATTTGTCTAACCTGCCCTGTCTGCAGAACCCAAACCAAATACAGTGAAACTAAATCAACCCAATCTACTCATTCCTACATCTCTTCCACCGAAACAAGCAGTCTGTGGCTGCCACTGTAGTGAGGATAACAATGCCATCTAGTGAGAGAAAAGGCTTGCTGTACTATTTACATTCTCCTACAGGTACAGTAGAGAACATTTTAAATTTATCTATTGAAACGGTTGCGTGAAAAGTGCACTACAGGAAATAAAATATATTCTCATGAGGCCACTTTTTTTTTTTAAGGCAAGACATTAACAGACTTTTCAGTAACACTTGAATATTCATTTGTATGGGAAGATTTTATTCTCTCTTTTGGACTTGCCTATTATACATATATATTGTAAACAAATTGATTTTCTTACAGAATATTTTTCAATAAACACTATCTTTTTCACTGGTTTGCCTTTAAAAACCTATCTGACAACTGGTTACCATGATAATTGATCAGACAAAAACAGATTTCAAAGTTGTGTTTCTGTTGTTTTGTTGACTCCAAGAAAGGCTGACAGACTCTGTCTGCCTGGTAAGTACTCCTTTTTTTTTTTTTTTTTTTTTTGATTCATATGTTATGGAAATGCACTGAGAAATCTAAGAAATATGAAATACACATTTATATATGCAGGCAATACAACGGGCTAATGCATCAGAAGAAATCTTAACCCAAGTTTGAAAGCCCTGAACTTCCATGCTGACAAAAATGTCCAGGCAAAAGAAGAGAATATGTCTCCTTTGGTTTTTGCACTTTTAAGACCAATTCTGCTCCAAATGCTCAGCTTGGAGAGCTTATGCTTACATTAGGCTAAAAATATTCCAAAATTACTTTAAGTCTGGTACTCGCAGAGGAGGGATGCAAACACGAGGCGTAAAGATGTGCTGAGACTCTGTGGCTGAACCCAGCAGCAGAGAAATGGGGCTCCAGGCTCATCCCTTTTTTCAGCCCCCGGGGGAGCCTGCACGCATCCCTCCTGGCAAAGTGGCCTGGATAACAACAGTGATAACCAGGAATGTGAACACAAACCACAGTGGGGGAATTAAATGCCTGTAACTGTTCTGGGAGAAAAACCCGTAAGGCTGAGGGCAAGTTAGCAGAGCCAAAACTTGCCTGAGACTATCACTGGGCGGATTAGAAAGTAACTGGGAGACTTCTGAAAAAGACTGGTCAGTTTAATAAGAAGCATAAAAGAAGCCTTTCCACTTGTGGATGTGAGAAATGGGATCAGAGCAGTGGTTGGGGGGTTTTGGCACAGCCAGAAGCTGTGCCCTGTGGGCACCACCACCTCCATGAGCTGCCCCCACAGCGCCGTGAGCATCCCACCCCCCCACCCTGTGCCACCCAAGAGTGGGGAATTTTAGGTGTGCAGCTATAACCCACACTGCCATGGGGGTATATGTAACCACAAACATGTGTTCATGTACGTGTTCGGGATGAGCTGCAGAAAAGTGCTTAGAAACCCACAGGTGTTTCTTAACGTCTTGTGTCTGGGATTGGCATTCACCTGTTATATTGCTCTGGGTGTTAGGACATCTTCAGGTTCATTGCTGCAGCATCTACACCCCCATGACATTTAGTTCCGTGAAAGTAGTGAGTACCCAGTAATGCCTGAAACAAACTTCTGGCAAATGTGTTTATTTGTTACTCAAGATTTGCTCTCTTAGTTTGACAAACTGTAAGAAGGATCCCTGGACAGAATGATGACTTCACAGCTCACAGCTGCTATTTATGCTCTATAAAATGTCAGCAACATCTGCTACCTTAGCTAGATGCAGTACTGCAATGCAATTTTAAGCTCAGATGTAAACAAACAAAAATTGTTTCCAAACAATGGCATAAAAGACAATAAAGCTGAAATAACCCCGAGTACTTGAAAATCTAAAAGGGTATCAATCTGTTGAATTTTTACAGAAAGAGATGCATGAGAACAGAAAGCTTCAGTTTTCCAAATGTAATTCTTATATATCTATCTGAATAAATTCAAGGTTTTCAAGTACTGTTTGTATTTTTGTCTGCTTCTCTGCCGTTGGCATTCCCGATCCACATGTTCAGTACTCACAGAAAGACAGGTGCCCCTTCACATAGCGCCTTAGGATCTGTCATCTCCAGGCACTTCAGAAGTGCCACAGGGCACACTGACAGTCACATCCAGAAAGGGACATCATGGGACACCAAGCCAGACCTGCAGGCACCTCCTGTACGGGCTAGTATTATGTAGAGCTCAGGCCAGCAGCCACGCTGACCTGGCCAGCGAGAGGAACGTACACACTTGCCTTGGGGCAGCCAAATTACTCCAGCTGCTCTTTCCAGCATCTGGAAATGGCTTTGATCAGTGAAAAGTATCAGTTCTTGCCATGCAAACACTTGGACGTTAGAAATATCTTGTGAAACACTTTGAGAAAATGTAATCACTGCCACCAGGGATGCTAACCTGAGCATTTCTAAGTAGCCACAGTCCAGTTCTTACAGTCTGCAATGGATTTCCATTCCCCACGTTTTGTTTCCTTTGGTATGAAGTAAATCCTCTAACATGGCTCACCTAGAGCAAAAGAACCTGTCCTGGTCTCCGGAATTCCAGTAAGATCTTCACTTCTTGGGCTTTTCTGAAAGGAGCCCCTGGAAAACGAAGCAGCAAGGGACACTGGAGGAAGTACTGGAAGGCCAAAGGCTGGACAGTCACACCTTGTGCTGCTCTGTCCATTTGCTGGGGCATACTGACAGCTAGTCTCTTAGAATTAAGCTTTACTGGGATAGGCAATGACGAGAGCTTTTTCCAAACGTGCAGCTCTATCCACATACCCCAAAGGCGTGGGCTGGTGCCAGAGAAGCCAGGGCCCAGCAGCCACCAGAACAGCCCTGTTCTCTGTGGAGTCACATGAACACTAAGTTGTATAGGATGGAACTGGTGCCAAATGTAATTGGGATCTTGGTAGTGCTAAATAAGATCAGTGAGAAGGTTTTCTCCACCCTGGCAGATGGAAAAACTCCCAGACGGAGGGTAGCCAGGAAGCCTTTCACAGAATATGAGCGTTAGTTAACTTTCTACTCTGAAACAGACGCTCCTCCATTTTTGGGATATGCCGAAAGACTGCAACTACAAAACCTCCATAGCAACACAGTCTTAGCTTGGCACAGGCAACCTACCAGCAGAAGCAAGGAAGTCACCATTGCTAGATGACCTTTAAAAAGTAACGTCTTGTACATGCTAAATTTTCAGAGAAAAATCCTGAGAGAAAGATAGCTACAGATGGCTTACTACCCTTGAGGACCTGTTTGGAGAAGCACAACTTGAAAGTGCACAGGAGCTGATAAATTAACCACTAGATAGCCTATGTGTTCATAGACCTTGGAGCTGTCAGACACTCTGAGATTGCCTGTCCCCTTCCAAGGCTCCAGCTCCCCAGGTTGGCTGGAACAACACTGTACCAAACAACTGCTCCTGGAGATAGCCAGAGGTTGGATTTTGTCAAACAGCACTAGCTGTGGCTAGCAGGGGAGCATTTCTACGTAAGGCTTGGGATTAAGGAATGGAATAAAACATCCTTCACTCCATGGACTGTTCCAATGACTTGAGGGGGATGTTTGATGAGGGCAACAGCATTTCAAGCAGGTCCAAGAAAGTCAGGAGTCTAAGGATGGACAAGTAAAGATCAACCTTGCTGCAAAACAACTTGCAGAGGTAATCAAGAGACAGAGAAGATGGAAGAACCTCTGCATTCAGTGCTACATTCGACGGTTGGCAGAGTTTGAAACCAATGCAGACAATACTATACATGATTTAACAATAGCTAACTGATAAACAAAATCTGCAGATACATAATGCAGCACTTGAGGACTACTAGTAAGGCAGGTTGTAGTCACACTACTAATTAACTGCAGAAAAGAGACTAAGAAACAAGGAGGAACTGGCAGAGCAGCACACCATTCCCCTCCGTTTAAGCTGCATGGTGGGTGGGTGCACATTTCAGACCTAATGGACTGACCTCATTAGTACAGCCCAAAAAAGATTACCTGGCATCAGTGCTTGTACACAGACACTTCTATAGGGCAACTGTACATTTAGACAAAGCACTCGGAGTAGAATTACGAAGGTTTTAAAATTACACAAAGGAGACTCACCCCACAGAAAAGGTGGGATTTACGTATAAAACCTTTTACAATCCAAAAGGAAGCCCAGCCCAACTCATATTACAATTTATCAGTGGTTGCTTCTTAACAGTTGTAAGACTGGGACAAGCTGGTGTTTGCCATTTATTTCCAGAGTAGATTGCTACTCACATGAAATCTGCAAGTGACTCCCACTGTGGTTCCTTACCCTGCCCTTACGAGAGGACATGGAGCCTAAGGCTGCTATAGGAGATCCCATATTACTCAAGTCCTCTAGAGCCCTCAGGACCTATTCAAATCTTGTTCATCTAGAAAAGCTTCACACAGGTTATTTATTTGATAATTTGTATCCACTGGCCCCCTCTCAGGCTGCCATCCTGGGAAGTGAGGCATTCACTGCTAGAAGAAGAGAAAAAGGCATCTTGGCTATTTTCTGTGTACCGTATTTGGCAATTATTTTTAAAATCAGAAGTCTTATCAGCACCACCTCTCTCAATCCATGACAAGCTACAGACTGACAGTAAGATTAAAATTAAAAAGCTGTTGATGTAATATAAGACCCTAATTCATGTAATTGAAGCTGTACATTCTAAAGACCAAGGGTATCAATAACACCGAGCTCACAACAACAATTTTGTCAACCCTTAAAAGCCTTAAATCTATAGAGCAAGCAGAAGCCTTAGATTTCCCAACATTGAATACTGTTTTAATAGCTCAATGACTAACTCGCAACTAATCACATCATATTTGGTGGCCAATACATTTGTCAGGTTCACGTCTATAAACTATTTGTAGGAGTCTAACAACCCCAAAGGAATCCCGAGAACCTCTGCAAATGTCCAGACCAGCCACCATAGGTACTGAAGTCAAAGCTGGGATACTAACCACCAGGCATCCTTATCCTGCACCCAAGGTAGACCAGACTTCTGAAGATGCATCACTTCCTTCAGCTGAGCTATCGAAATAACATGGGGAGATAGTTCCCTGCAGACAAATCACACTGCTCTACCCTCAGTCAAAGGATGTTTTGCTTTGCAATTTAATTGCCAAATGGGCTTAACACAGCATAAGAGTAGAAGGAGCATTAGAAAACAAATGAAACGAAAAAGAGCTTCTGTACTTTGACAGTGTAACCAGTCCTTCACTGCTTTAACTTTTTTTTACTTACATCACATACCATACCTGAATGTTCCCTGGCCCCATCGCTGTACAGAAACAGAGTTATTACCTCACTCCTACAGGGAGCATGTACTAAACAAGAGATTTTTTTCCTAAGCACCTGACTTCTTCTCAGAAGCTAACTAAGGGTAGTTAAGGACAGGCTATTCTTCTACAGTGACTATCAGGCTTAGGGGTCAGTAGGGACCGAGCAGGCTAAAGGAATGGTTATGGAAAGGACACTTGTGAGCTGGGGCTGAACAGTTATGAGCACAGTGTGTTTGTGCCTGGCATGGGGAAATGAATCAATTGTCATACCAATTTCACAGCTTGACTCAGCATTAGGTTCTAACCAGGATTAGAGTTCTTGCAGGCCTACTGCAGGTATCTATACTCCAGCCACAAAAACCCAGAATAATGAAAATTAATGATTTATCCTTATGAAATACATATGAGATCAAGTTCTCTGTTGCACGTAATAAGGAAAAGTGCACTATAAATGCCAGTACTGAACAGCTACCAGGCGCCTTTAAGATGAATTTTCTAAAGGTACGCCAGACTTCCTTCAGATTAAGCGCCATGAATTTGCTAGAAGCGACATACCCAATCCAGTTAATAGCATTGTGTCCACACATTAAGACAGATGCAAGGTTCAAGTGCAATTTGCAGATAATCATTTGGGCAAGATTATTTCATACTTGACTAATTTAGCTAACAATTTCAAAAAAGTGCTAATTAAAAAATGCCTGGGGCTGTAACTTGCTGCCAAAATTGCAGAGACGCTGCCATTGAAATGTTTCCATCTAATTATTAAAGAAAGCATTTGGAATGGTTCAGGAGCTGGAGAACAGACACAAACTTACTGTAGTGTTAGCAAAACTCACTTTTGAAACTTCCTGAATCTGATTTCTCCACCATTTTAGACAGTAGACTAACTCCATGATTAAGAAGAAGAAGTGACATCTGGGTAATAAAGGTATCAGAAAGTGCTAGATCCTCAGGTATTTATTTTTTGAACCAACACCATTCTTTTCTCCAATGATGCAAGTAATTGATTTTTATCTTGCTGGGAAAGAAAGTAAGAGAAATGAGATTTACAAATATCTCACTGTCTGCTCCAATTGCAACCATTACTGGCAGGGCTAAGGAACTACCAGCACTGCTGTTTTGAAAAACTGCTGGATACATTTGTACCAGTAGAACAGAAGATTCCCCAAATCCTTTTCACCAATAAAGACTCGGAGCATTACCGGTGAGATAAATGAGCGGAGTAATCTACTGAACCTTATTATTCTCTGTGCAGGATCAAATAAAACTCACCAAGACTGCTGCAGATTTGGACAACAGCGAGAAAGCTCTACCGCTTCTTCATGCCGTGAAAAGCAGCAGCTCCCACTTGCACGTGAGGATGAGTATGTACTCAACTAGTGGACCAAACAAAACTGGTTCTCTAAGACTAACATTTTCAGGCTGTTCTTCAGACATCTTTAAAAGACCCATAGTTCAGAGATGCTCCGCTCACTGAACAGTAGGTTCCATCAAGGTTCCTCAGACCAAGCACCCACAAACTGAAATAGTAAAAAATCCCAGATCCATTCAAATTTATTTTTAGGTAACACACAGAGTGAAGATTTGTGAAGGCAGAAAGGAGGAAAGTGGGGCATTTAAAATTATCTTCAAAAGAGTAGGAAAAAGGTACATTAAAAAAAGAACTCTGCAATTCCTTTTTTTTTTTTTTTGAAGTTCAAGAACAACCCCCATCCATGTAAACCCTTCAAAATTTAATTTTTGGTTCTGACAAACTCAAACTCACCTTAATTCTTTCATGCTCAAGTTATTACGTATTTAGAGTATGTTTCCAAGGCGCCCTTCGTGAAAGCACATGCTGTTAGCATGCCTGAAGCACGCAGCTCCTGCGCAGATCAGTGACACGTCTGCTTTGGTACAGGCACTTTGCAAAATTCAGGAGACCTCAACAGTGTTACAAAATGTCAATCCATCAAAGCTTAATCTGAGCCAAAGGCAAACGTCCTAGTTAATCTCAATGCAGGAACAAAGACAGGCAGCCAACCAACTTTATATAGATCAGTGGGAAAAAAAAGATGTGAAAAAATCCTAGGGGTAAATAAGTTATTGCTCTTCTCAGTGGTAGGAAGCTTTTCCTTCTGTCTGTTCACCTCTATCCTTTCAGCTGCTCACTCTGCCCTACCCATCAGATGGTTCTCACTTTCATGCAGTAGTGGCTCTCAACTTTCATATTTTTTAGATTTACAAAAGGCAAAAGCTGAAGAAACACCTTTTGCCTCCAGAGAAAGAGATGGCATTCTGGCCCACACTCCTAGCCCGCTGGGATTTTCAACCTCACCAGAGATGACATGTAATGAAAGAGCTTTTCTATCAAAATGCGTCTCCTGATAGCAAGACTGGGGTCCAGCTCAGCCAACCCCATTACCAGGATGGAGGACATCCTGAGCAGTTACTCCTGAGCCACAAACTGAGTAGAAGGTGTATTGACACACCACAGGAAGAAAATACAGTTGTAGTTTACTCCACATATAAAAACACAAAAAGGTACACTTCAAAAACTGAAACGGGGCATGCTTCACAAACTGTAATAAGTTTGCCAAAATAAAGTAAAACAAGATCTCATAATGAAAGTGGGACTTTTAATTAAATGTTTTGGCACTATAGCCATGCAATGATGAACTGCTTGTTCATGGTTACTGACCACACTAGTTGATCTGTTATCTTGGCTTGAAGCAGACAAGAGCCATGTTCAATATACTTGAAAAGATGCCTCGCTTGCACCTTTTGCTGATACCTCTGTATCCACTACAGGATTGAGTTTCATGTAGAAGACACGCAACCATCAGGTATTTGTCAAAGCCACTTTCACATTCTGAACACATACACACACAGAGCAGCCAAAAAATGTTTCTGCCGACATAAAATACTCTTCTGCTACAAAAAGAAAACTATCACTTAACTTCGAATCAAACTTTGTCCTCAGTAGGAAAAAAAAAAATCATGTTATTTCCAATTTTAATTTTGCCTTTTTAAAATCTGAAATGGTAATTAGTATTTCCACAACTACTATTAGTGTTGTTATTATGAAGGACTGAGTAATTTGTTTCTTATTATACACAAAGATCTTCAGGTGAAAATTGAAAAGGCAGGGACAAGGCCTGTGTCATCAGCTGCAATTTACCAGAGCAAGACGCAGAAGAAGCATTTTCTGGCCTGTTGTTTATCAAAGTTACTTTTCTTATTACTTTACTTTCATTGGATGGGCCCAGAAACAATGGGAGAATTTTATTAACTTTAAAACCAACCTGTAAACTTAAAAAGCGGTGCACCTCAAGGAAAGAACAGAGGAGTGGCTAAAAATAAGAAAAATCACAGTCAACAGTGGCAGCTGTGCTATAACGAAAGAAAACATTACAAGCATTGCACGTGAGAAACTAGTACTTGATCTTCCTTTATCTCTCAGTTCATTTAGCGATGCCATTTTAGTATACTGCCCTTGTTTCTCACCCTGTGTCTATCATGATACAGACACAAATCTTCCAAGTTCGTCAGGTCTTTCAAATGAAACTGAACGTGGACTTTATTTAAAAGGTCATATGTAAAATTACACACAATAAATCTAATACTGGTAAAAATCTATTTTAACAGCACTCCTCCCTCATCCCCACATTTCACCTCTGCTGAATATTAAGCAGAACAAATCAAAGGATGGGGCTTGTTGACCGCTTCAGACTAGCAACATTTCCTTTCACAGCCATGGCATTAAAACCTAATCCAGTGGCATTTCTATAATTAATGAGGCCAACCCAATGACACGGACCACAAGCACTTCATCATTTCCTTCTGAACCCCAAATCTGAGCTATCATTTCCTTCCTAACATTAATTCCTCATTTATGTTCTTCCCTTCCATCTGTACAGCTACTGAGGAGGGAAATAGTCTTTCTTCACATCGTAAATCATGCAGATGTGTTTATCAAGTCCAAACAGAGGCTCAGGATCGTTTATGAGAATGAAAAACTAAAAATAATTTTTAAATGTCAGAAGCACATAGATATTCAAAGGTTTCTCAAGATATAAATTAATCAAACATATTTACGATAATGTAAAATTAAGAAATAAAAGGTCCTATATATCTTAGCAATTTCTAAAGACTGAATTTTATAGTCATTTAGTCATCCAACAGCACTGACTCCCAAGTGATGAATCATTAGCACAACTTCAGCCAAGGGGGCTACCGTTGCCTTTGAAAATTGGAGGCATCCACCTCAGCAGTGTTCAACGGGCTGCTCTGTCCAAGGAGGTCCCCTATAACCTTTCCCACACCATCACCTTGCTTTCTCCTCTCTCTCTTCCTTCTCTGCACTCTTCCCTGTAAATCTCATGCTGCTCTGTGGTCTTTGCTCTCTGCTACATCTGGTTTCTGACCCTGAGCACACTCGGTCCCCACGCACTGTCCCCAGTGGCCTTGTCTTCCTTGCATATGTAAGTCCACAAGCTGTCACCTTCCCAGTTTTCTTTTTTTCTCTGCTTTTGCTGCCTCTCAGGATAACCATTTTCTCCTCAAATTCACAAGCGCAAGTTAGATTCTATCCCCAAAAGCTACTCTGCTCAATCCATCCTACCCAGAAACTCCCCTGGAGAAGTAACTGCTCTTCTGCCTTGCCTCCTTCCAGTTCAAATGCTGCCTCGTGCCCTGCCCCATGGAAGGCATCTGGAGATCCTGGGCACAGTGCTGGCTGTGCCTCCTGCCCATCTGCTTGCCCCTCTGGGAAACAGCTTGCTTCCTGTTGTCTGTCATGGCATGGGAAGAAGATAGCTCAGCAAGACCCAAGTATTTTCTTCTAGGACATGGGCAGTATTCCTTAAAACAAGAAAAGCAGACTTCCAGGTCTCTCCCCTCCGGTGTGCAGAGAAGAGCACTCCCCTTACCATCAAGCTGCTGCTCAGGCCAGGCAGCACCAGCCTCACAGAAAGAAGCCTGAGCACAAGCAGGTACCTTTTGCCCTTCCCATTTGCCTGTGGCTGGAGCAGAGGCAGAGTAGGGAAAATGGGGTTACCTCCCACAGGGAAACAGGGAAGCTTGGAGGCCACTTGGGGATTGCACACATGCCATCTCAGCACGCAGAGGCTGAGCTTCCTTTCATACTGAGAGCATCCAACAAGCCCCTGCTGTGGTGGTGATGGTACTCAGTATCTGGCAGCAAAACGTGAAGACCAGAAAATATTTTGTGCACATTTCAATACAACAGTGAGTTTGAGATCAATAAAGCATTTGCCTAATTTGGCTGCAAAAGCCCCCGTAACCTGACTGATGAATAATTAATAAGCTTTGAGTACTCAATATACACAAAGATTGTAGCCAGCTAGGAACAGAGTTCTAGACCAAAATTAATATCAAAAGCAAATTAAGGATAGAAAAAAAAAATCACTAGATGTTATATTTGTTCTTCCCTCACGTGATCTGATTTTCCTTTCAAAACCACTTTAGGCAGTGACAACCTCCCTTAGCCCGCATGCAAGGAAGAGGAGTGTTCTACATGATGCCTGCAGTGCTAAAATGTAAAAAGCTTTCCCATTTTTGAGTGCTGTGCTGCACACTCCTCTATACAAAAAAAACCCCCACCACAGAAGTCGATGTTTTCAAAGGTGATGAACTCCTGTAGCTCGCAATGCTTCCAACACTCCTACAAATCAATAGATGTCGGACTCGCTGCCACTCACAAGTTCTTTATGCTGGTTTTTTTCCCCCCTTCGTTCATCGAACAGCATTTGTTACACATATATTGGTACCATCTTCCCTTTATTTTTCCCATATAAGGTTCTTGGATCCTATGTCTACAACCCCACGGGAAAACATTGCCAAACCTCCACGGCCACGCCGCCGGGATAAATTACAGGCGGATCCACGAACACCCTTGCCCACACCGCCGGGACGTGGGCTGCAGCCCGCGCTGGGCCCCATCGACAGCCTCCCGCCACGCCGCGCGGTGCTCCGCCGGCTGCCCGCTCTGGGGCACGGAGGCCTCCCCGCGGGGCGCTGCCGGGTCGGCGGCTGCAGCGGGCCGAGGCCTCTCAGCCCAGGCCCCGGGCCGGGCCGCTCCCCGCACTAGGCCCCCACCGGCCTTAGCGCCGCGCAGTCACCTGGCCACCGCCCTGCCGGTGAGGGGGGAGCCGGGAGGGAGGACCTCGCACCCGCAAAAGTTAAAAAAACCCAAAACAACCAACCCTCACAATCACCGCTTTGCTTCTCACACCAACCCCGCCCCGCCCGGCTGGGAAGTGGCGCGGCCGCGCGCACGACGCGCTGACGTCACGGCGTTCCGCCGCTGTGCGACGTGGCCTTTGCCCGGCAAGGCAGGCGGTAAGCGGCGCGCGGCACCTCCGCGTTTCCCCCCCGCCCCCCACAAGTCCGTGAGTAGACGGGCGCCGCGGAGGGGCCAGCCCCGGGCCCGGCCTCTCCCGGGGGAGATCGCGGGGCTGGGGCCCGTGTTTGTGCGTCCCGCAGGGTGGGGGAGCTGGGGCGGCCCGGGCTCGGCCGCAGGGACACGGCGGGGGGCACTGGAGCAGGGTGGCGGGGGAGGGGGTGGTGTGAGGGAGCCGCGCAGCGGAGGGTCTGTGCGGGGTAGCGACCCTGCGGGCTGGTGTCCTGCCGTGGGGGCAGGTGCTTGGTTTGAGAATATACCCGAGGCCGTGGGATTTCTTTCAATGCCCGCCAGCCTTCCTTAGACTTTCGGCTCGGGGATTTCCTGGAACGGGTGACTCGTGTCTGTCTAGTAGTTTTCTCAGAAACACAGAGTGGGATGTAAGCTGAAAGCAACCTGTGGTGGACCTGTTTTCCTCTTCTATGCCGAAAAACATAATTTTTTTTTTTTTTTTGGTAGGTAGTAGTGATAGGTCATCATATTTATATATTGACCTAGTGTCTTTCTGTTTTTTGCAAAGATCTCTGAAAGTCCAGTTAGGTTGGAATATGCTATTTTAAGTTATTGTTAAGTCTTTATAAATTTTGTAGGTAACTGCTCCTTCTGCTTCTGTAATTAAAAAAATTAAGAGTATACGTGGCGTAACCAATACTAAATATGTTCGTCTTTGCAGGTAATCATGGATCAGGTAATGCAGTTTGTGGAACCCAGCCGTCAGTTTGTAAAAGACTCTATACGACTTGTTAAAAGATGCACCAAGCCTGACAGGAAAGGTAAAGCACGCAATAAGCCAGAACACAATCCTTATTTCATCTTATATTTTACCATGTATCTCTCTATATGTGACTTATTTGTCATGAATGTTTCTGAGCTTCCAATATGAGATTTAAACTTGCACAGTTGTCCAAATGTTAATGTGTGTATGGTTCTGGATATAATAAACTTGAACATGTCGTCTTCCAGTATGTACTCGATCAGGTGTGTGAGACTGGTACTAAAACTCACCAAATGAAATAGGCTTTGTAGCTGAAATTTGTCATTTTGAGACAGGCAAGTAATAATTTTCATGTATTAGGTAAACTGATCTGAGAAGTTGTTCTATGCATTTTGGAAAGAAATGCAATAGTCAAGTTTGATTGATTGCAGTCATCTGGGGAGAAATTCTGGAGGAAAATGCTTTTTATGTGACCTTGGAGGAAACCCTTCATTTTAGGAGACTCAAAAAGGAGCTAAGACTGCTTTTTGTAGTGCCCATTCAGTACTTCACAGTTGTCAGTGACTGCCTGAGGGGGACAGGAAGAATTTTGTTGCTGGAAGTACAGAAGGTTTTTGGACTTTCTCAAAGGCGTTAGAGAGAAGCTGTAACTAGAATTGTAACTGGCTGTCCTTAATGGTAGTAGTTGTGATGCTTTATTCACGTGCTCATGATGAAGTCTACTGGCATCTTTTGAGACCAGTAAGGAATTTTGTTCATTGTTGGACTGGCAGGGTTGTGAGGGGCTGTTGACTTTCGTAGTCCACTTCATGGTTCCTGTCTCAGAATAATTGAGAATATAATTTAAGTACTCCATTTTTGTGGGGACTTAAGATAGTCTTCCTCTGACAAACATAAATGCAGAGTTTCCATTTTTGATACTGTATTGGGGATTATTTTCAGGGCTTGTATGGATAGGAAGGAAAGATAATGGAATAAATCTTCTGTTAATTGTGGGTATTTCTGATTCTGCTTACTACTTACAAAAATCGAGATCAGCTATGCTTTGTGGAAAGCAGCATCTTCTCTCTTAAAATCTCATTTGTCTTCTGAAAAAGTGTATTTTTTTTCTTAACATCAACACAGTTTGCTTTTGAACTGCTTCCTGTGTTAACATTACCATTTTCTGAAGAGAAATCTCTCCTTTCGTCACTGTAGTGCATGTCTCCTGTATGCTACACACAAGGCTTCCTAGACTAAATTTTTTTTTTGTTTTGCAGAGTTCCAGAAGATTGCCATGGCAACAGCAATAGGCTTTGCGATAATGGGATTTATTGGTTTCTTTGTCAAATTGATCCATATCCCAATCAACAATATCATTGTGTAAGTAAATATGAACCTTCAAGTTCACTAAATTTTACATTCATTTTCACCTTTTCAATTTGAAACAGAATGTTAGCGAGCTCTAAGCATCTACGTTGCTTTAGTATCTGTGCATTTCACATGTTAAAGCAATATGTCAGGTATTACTTGATTCAAAGGGCTTGATTCAGAAGTAGATCATTCATTTAGCAAAATATTAGATCTGTAGTTCTTAATTTTCGAGTATTCTGCTTCAAAACTGAACATCAAATATTTTGATTTCCAGTTCCTTCAGTGTGTTTATCCATAGAACATTTACCTTGGTTGGATCTTACATACTCTTACTGTTTTCAGTTGATGATTTGGGTAAAATGAAAGCATGGAGGGTAAGGTAGAGAAAATGGAGTGATTATGCTGGAGGATGACAGGGTACAGAACAAAGTTGGTCTTGTTTCGCTCACTGAGTGCCAGCTATGTTTGAAACTTTGTTTTACATGTAACTACATCCTGTAAAATACTTTTTGGAATGAACCTTGCTGCAGCATGAAAAACATTAGCCTTAAGTTGACTAGCAGCTGTGGTACAGACTTACTAACACTACCAATTAAAACTCCTCGGAGTCTCCAGAGCAGATGTAATCCATTTTCTGTCACTGGAACAGGTTCAATACTATTCTCTAACCATGAGATGTGGCTTGCTTGTACCTGTAAGCGTGGTCCTCTAGGCAAGGAGAAATGTTTGAAAATAGCAGACAAGCTGCACTGGTAGTAACGTTTGTCTTATAAAGGCAATAGTGGGAGGATAAATTAGACTTCAGATGGGATCACTTGATCACACTTGATTAGTTGAAACTGATTACTTTGTTCTCTCAACAGAGGCGGCTGAATATTAGTCATGAAGACCAAGACATTGTGACACTTGCTGCAAAGATTTCCCAGCTTTGTAACTTGTTCGCTATTAAACAGGCTCAGTTTGGGTTTTCAAACATTTTTGTCATCGTGTTCCTGTTCTAAGTGTGATCGTACATGTCTACATTACAGGCTTTTTTGGTTTTTTAGCAGTAGCAGAGTGTTTTGGTTTTTTGTTTGTTTTGGTTTTGTTACTACTTTCAACCATAATCAAATCACTGAGGTGGGAAGGAACCTTGGGAGGTCTCTAGTCCAACCTCCTGCTCAAAGCTGGGTCAGTGTTGCATTCTGATGAGGTTGCTTAGGGCTTTGTCCAGTTGAATAGTGAAAACCTCCAAGGGTGACAACTGTACGGCCCCTCTTCAGAAGCTGTGCCAATGCTTCATGAAAACAGCATTACTGTATCCTCTCAAGGGATCATTTAAAAGTGTATTGACTGGAATTCTTGTCACTGACTGCTGGAATCCCCATCGTTACCCGTAATTCCTTTCTGCATTTAGAAGTCCTGTTAGGTTATATTATGTATTTGACTGGAAAAAAAACTCCATCAAATAAAGAACTTGCATTACCAATCTTTATTCTGATGGCAGAATTAAAGACAAATGTAGCTGGTTACTAAGATGTACAGTTTGAGGTTAATTTACTTGTCAGTTACTAAGCAGTCCTTTGGCAAATCAACAACTTGCTCACACTGTTGGACAAGATCCACAACCATGGTGGATACTGGTTCTGCAAGGCAAGTGCATACAGAGTTATAAAGGGCTCTGCATTTGTTGACCTGAAAGTTCCCATTATTAAATGATTGCATATTTTGATTTTAAAAACTAAGCCTGCAAAAACTTCGGTAGATGCCATGCTCTTCCACGTCAGATTAAGATTAAATTTATATTTCCCTCCAAAAAAGCATATTGTAAGCGTTTGTTATTTTCAGAAGTTACAATGCTACTTCTGTTACAGACTTTAAAAGCACTTAATATTGGGAAATCTGATATTGATAGTACAACAAAACTGATGGTTCTTCAGTACACAAACTTGCTTCATGAGTAGAAAAGTTCAATTATTACTCTTCTTGAGAAATCTTCAGCACTACCTACAGATGTTACAAACCAGGACAGAAAAATGAGATTAACTACTTTTAGCTGCACATAGTGTAACTATATTAAAAGGTGATAGCACTGTGTACTGTATTTCCTTTTGGCAAAAAAAAATAATAGTTCAATCTTGGAATAAAAACTTTGTAAAAATAGTCTCAACTAACCAGATATATAAACAGGAGCCGTTTCTTTACATTCACTTGTGTTTGTAACTGTATTGGACGGCAGCTCACATGTCTTCTGATTAAGTAGCTTGAGGTACCAGAATGAAGTACTCAATTCTTGCTACTAATCTTGATTTGATCTCAAGTGACTTTTATTTCAGACTTGTTTTCCATTCGGTACATAAAAACAGTGCTTGCTTATATCTTTCGGAACAGTTTAACTGTCGTAATCCAGTGAAGGTTTGCAGTAATTTGGGTTGAGTCAGATCAGAAAACGCAGCTGTAGCTGATCTTATCTTTGATAGCCATTGTCCACAGCAAAGGCTTGTCCGTCTCAATGGTCACAATGCCGGAGTCGTCGTAGGTGTTGGACGTACTGACAAGTGTTCCAAACTTCAGCACCTGGTTAGCTATGAAAAAGAAGTCATACACTTAATGACATTCTAGAAACAAATTCATTGATGAGCATTTATTGTTGTAAAGACTGCTGCTCCTGCCAAGAAGGAAAAAACATCCGAGTAAATCTAACCCAGATAAACAACATCTAAAATAGCAATGTTAAATATTATTTAGAAGTCTTGTATGAGACTATCCAACGACCTGTAGAGGGAATAAATTAATCCCCAAATTAGCATTTTGAGTTTACAGCAGTTTACTACAAAAGCAGATTGTCAGATGTTTCCCAGAGTTTCACATCTGGAAATTTGTATTTTATTAACTCAAGTACCAGTGCTTGACAAGGTATTTAAAGTAAAAAAAAGGTAGAGGATCTTAATGCAGTTCCAAAGATGGGATTTGCTTTAGCTTGGCAGCAAGCCTATAATCTCTTAAAATGGGAACAGTTCTAGAGAAAAGGCCAGCAGTTAAGAGTGGTATTTTTAACAATTTTTGCTTTGAAGTAAGTGACTTACATCTTCTGTTGCATGCCTAGTGAGGTAGGTGTCCCCGTGCATTAAGACACCAAGCGGCATTACTCTAATAAATTGCTAATGTCAGTTTTAGGGGAGTTTACTGCAGGTAACAGGGCAGTTGTAATGATCATTTTGAAATATCCATGAAGTTTTAAACAACTGTCTTGTTTTAGCTGATATGTTGACTTCCTACAACCTGAGACCAAAGAGAAAAGCTGCCCTCAAACAAACCCAACCAAACAAAAGCAGTTTAACTTTTACCTCCCCTTTCCTCCCTTCTGGAGACAGCATTGCTTGCATTTAGCAAACATGAACTTCCCCAAAGGCACTCTAAGACTGGTCAGTTCTGTATTGGTCCTTGCTTGTATAAAGGTTCAGAGTAGGATCTCTTAAGACTCTGCTTTAGTCTGTAGAGCAAGCCAAATGCCAGCTCTTACTGGTGCCACTGGGGGTTATGTTTTCATGGAAGATACAAGCAGAGCTGCAGCTGGGGAAAAACTGTTCAGGCAGATCAGCGAGTTGCCTGCCAGAATTCCAAACTGTGCATTAATACCAAAGGAGGAATCCTCTGGATTTTCTGTCAAGAGGCTAGCTGCAAATGGAGATCTCCCTGTAACCAAGAGGTGCGCAACACAACATCTTAAACTCCATTGGCAATTTGCACAGGAGACTAATACTCCTGTTGTAGATGTGAACATGGGCTATGGTAAACTTGGGTGTAGTAACATTATTACAATGCATGTTACACTCATTGTCTACTCAATGTCTAGGCACATGTCCACTCATTGCTGGAAGCTGCACAGGAGGAATTGATATTGCCAGGCAGTATGGCTTGAAAATGAGAGACAGTCTGAAAAAAAGCAGGACATACAGTGTGGTTCGGTGTCTCTTCTGTCGAGTCTGCCCTTGCTGCTGCTTGTTCCTCCTCCCGCTCTTGTTACTAGGCTGAAATGAACTGAAGAGAAGGTTTCAGCTGCTAGCCAAATTTGATGGGAATGAGAGTTTCACTACTGCTTTCAGCTGAGGAGTCCTGCCATTTCAATTTCTCAGGAGTTTGGAGCATAACTGCAATGCAGTGCAGAAGTTCAGAGGGAAAAAAAAAAAAGTACTGTACTAGATCAATTCTGAATTCTGTACCTAAAATAAAGGTGCTCGATTCTATCAATCAGGATGCTTTTGGGGACACAACAGTGCTAGGCAGGCTCCTAGACAAACGCCAGGAGGCATGAATTTTGGTGCTTGCCTTCGGAAGCGCCAGCAGAGGCAGAGGGGGTTATGCCTTGCCAGAAGCTGATGCACTGGACTTGTGTTCCCAGAGAACCCAGATTTCACCCTTGGCCAGGTAAACAGGTCATTTAATGACGATGAGGTGACACTCCCAAAATACTGTGTCAAATTATGAATGTTTCCAGTCAAAGTAGGAAAGAACCTTAAAATAGTTTAAAATAGTAATTGACACACAAATTATCTACTTTTCGTTACTATATATTGAAGCTTAAAAGTAGGGCAAGGAAGAACTTTGTGGATCAACTCTTCTTCTGTATAAACCCACTAATACTGTCATTTATTGCCTCTCGCTCAAGACTGTCAGAATCATTCTTAAAGTTTCAGCTTTGCATATGAAATTATGTAGAAGGCAAGAATTAAGAACAACACAGCAGCTTAATGAAACAAAATCTCAAGCAGTATTTCTTCATGCATAAAATTAAAGTGAAAATCGTGCCTTTTTTTTTTTTCTTTAAATAAAAAGTTCTTGCCCACTAGGTGGAGCCTTTAATCTTTCTATACCAGATTTTCTTCAGTGCAAGCATTACAGTTTGAAATGCTGAAGTGAAAAAAATGCAAAAAGTGTAAAAGCAGTACTGCTGATTCATGTGGCTCAAATGGCCCAGTTCCAAGGACGTGGTTTCACAACCAGCCAACATTTCAACTAACAATTAAAAAATGCAGGCTTTCCATTCCATCCATGAACAGTAAGTAACAGGAAAAACAAGGATTAAGCCAGTAAAGGAAAAAAGAGGATGTACATCCCTACTGCTTCTAGGAAAACTTCCTGCTGTGTCATGCATTATGATGTGAAGTTTACAAAGTCAAAGAAGTGGGAAGTTTTATCAGTTCATACCTGCTCCATTCCCTTTTTTAAAATGGCTTTCAGTCTTATTTGTTAAGTCCTAGCAAGAGCTTACACCTTGGGAAAAAAAAACCTATCACAAAAAAAACCCACCCGTTCTTGCTATTATTTTTCTGAATTGCACTCCAAAGAAAACCTTTTTCTAGTATTTATAGTTTTGATGGGTACCAAAAATTATTTTAATCAAGGATTTCACATTGTGATTTTTTTAAAGAAAACATAAAACCCCTAGGATTTTTAGAATTCTCTAATTAAAAAAAAATAATTATTGGATCACTGAAAATTTTATTTTCAACAAATAGTAGTCTTTTGTTTTTCACAAGAACCTTCCTGAGCTGATTTGGATAATACCAGAAGTGATTAATCTGAAACAACACCCCAGTGTTAGCAGTGCTAGACATTTTTTGCCCCCTGAAGTTTTGCTTAGTGCTTAGGTTCCAATCAAACTGTTTATTGATAATAAACGGTTGATGAGAAAAATACTCTCCCCAGCTCCTCCAGTGTAGCTATACTATTTTTCATTACCCACCATCGATAAAGTCAGCATGTCTCTGCGGTTGTGTCTTCAAGGAAAGCTGTGGGAGTCTAGAGTGGTTACATGAGAAGGTAACCAAGTAGTAGTTCTGTAGTGTGGTCTTGAAGTCTGACAACTCCAGACTTCAGAACTAAAAGCAAACGCTATTCCTGCTTTTTTTTTTTTTTTTTTTTTTTTTTTTTTTATTTGGGGAGGGGGACACACAACATAACACCAAACCAAACAAAGAAAAAAAAAACAAACCCCAACAAAATCTATTATAAGACAGCTTTTTATGTTGTGCCCTATGTTCTTATCAGTATCAAAAGATTCTCATTTCTGTCTGATGGATTGGAACATATCACTAATTCAGACCTCAGCATGGTCATGGACAGGGCTTATTTCGATATGGCAGTGGAGGAAAGTTTTTCTAGCAGTTTTTATTTTGTTTAGCACATTGTTGAACCTGCAGGGTTTGAGAATGTTGGAAATAATTTCGAGAAGAAATCTGAGGGCTCATAGGTGAGCTTCCCAAAGAAGCATAATCACAAAGATCATTATTTTTCAGACATCCCTTTTGCTGCCCAAATTATATGACAACGCTATCATTAACCCTAAGTCTGCCCATTTCCACTATTTTATTGCTCATCTTTTGATGCTTTTTTATGGTATTCTAAGAATACTATGTGGAAAACATTAATCTCAGATAGATTTTGAAAATTGATGAATCTTATGATTGCCAGAACACTTGTAAAGGTGAGCAGAATGCACCCTCTAAGTAATCTAGCTGTATAAAACAAACAAACAAGCCCAAATCTAAAAGTGTATTTTTAAAACTCTTGCATTTATACCCCTACAATGGTTGGAAGTTTTATTTTTCAGTTGACAGTACTGAAAATGAGACCTGAGCCTTGCTTGCAATGTGCTCACTGTTGCTCTGCAGGCTTTCAACCTAGACATAGAAATAGCGTGGGCTAATTATAACGAGATTGTCATGTCAGGTGCTGCAAAAACACTAACTCTCAACATCAGGTTACTTCTCTTAATAACTATATTGATTATAATCTAGTAGACTTATAAACATTATTTATATGGCTTCATTGTACTATTTAGTACATGTTATATTTAGTTATATGTACAAATATGTATATATTATATATTTATATTTAGTACATTGTACTATTTAGTACTCAAAAGTTTAGTCCAGCGGAAGAGAGTCAAGAGACGAGTTCTTCCTTACCAAGGAGCAGATTTACTGAAGGAAGTGATTTTGATTTGATAAAGGATGAACAGTGATGCCTCATGTCTTTTTTTCTTTTTTTTTTTCTTTTTTCTGAAGACATGTTGGGCAAACGGAAGCCTTTTGGAAAGCCCTTGAATGCAGTGGTGTTAGCACAAGGGTCCCCACTTCATGGGCTTTCACCAACAAGTCCGGTCTTACTACTGTTGCCACAAATGGCTGAGAACAGAACACCATCACGATGAACGTGTCCCACGGTGATACAGTGATATCTAGGCTACGCTTCCTTTTCTCAGCTGTGTGTCTCAATTACCTCCTGAAATATGTCAAGTCACACCTTGCCGATTTCTAGCACCAAGAAGATAAATAGGTACAGGAATAAAAGCAGATTGCCACTGCTGGCATGGATGTTTGGAATATCAATATACTGAATTATTAATTAAAAGCCTTATTATTATAGTGAGTGTAATCCTCTTCCCCCTAAGCAAATGCTGCATCAAAATGATAGAAAATTAAGATCAATAAGCTGAAACACAAGTTAAAGTGAAATATTGAATTACCATTTGGTATCCTATTACGGTTTATCTGGAGAGGATTTCCCTGAAGTTCTGTGTTAGGAGCAAAAATCTGCATTTAAATGAACATGCATTAGTAACGCATGAGCTAGTACTTTGCAGGTCACCCTGTGTCTACAGAACAGCAGCATTAATTTTGCTATTTAAAAATAAAAATGAAATAGTTTATAGCCTGATTTTCCTTTCTTTCCTTCTGGTTTTACACTTGTGATTACCCTGACTTCACTGGAGTTCATCTTGATTTACACTGATATATACGAAGGAAAAATTGGTTCCTTGATCTCTGTGCAGTGGGAACTGTAGAACTGGAAGTTGCAAATAACAGTTCATTTACAACAGAACACGAACTATTTTCAGTACCGACACAACACAGAAGTACCATCAGGGCTCTCCAAGTCTGCTGGGAGGGGACAGGCTGGCGTGTCACGGCACTGATCCCCTCCGGGCCAAGGGGAGTTTTGAATAAGCAGAGATTGCACTGAGCAATTTTATAGAACTATTCTAACTTTTGGTACCTGGTTTTGTAGCACAGAACAATAAGTTTTGTAATCTCATCAGATTTGTATGAGTGGGCTCACAAAAGCATCAAGAGGATATGGGGTGAAGGGGACCTAGCAGGCAGGTTCAGATGCTGGCAAGGGCCCTGGGCAGGGGCTGCGCAGCACAGGCTGTCTGGCCTCACCTTGGTGGGAATTCAGGAGGTGACAAAAGCACTGGCTTGTCAAGGCTTAACGATTTCATTTACAAAGAGAGAAAAACACTTTAACAGAACTGTGTGTTCTACCTTGGATAGAAACCACCCATGTTGGGTGAGCCTTCTGAAATGCAGACAGATGTCAGAAGTTTTCACACTTATTTCCAGCACACATTTTTTTCTGCATATTTTTTCCAGCTTTGTAATCACGGTGGTACTGTAAGAATAGCTCAGACTCCTCCTGTCAAATCACCTGCTTAGTGGCAATTTGAAATGATAAGCTGATAAAAATGATGCTAAGAAATAGAGTGCTTTCTACGCTAATAACTCTGCTGCTACTACTGCTTCACCAAAATCCACAAGAATTATTAACTTCAGGGAGTTTCTATGGCTGTTAGCAGCATTTTAGCACTACTAACAAGATGTGCTCCGGTGTTTTTTCAAAATCACTCTAGCCTCTTCATTGAGGTATCCCAGAAAGTCTGACACAGAAATGGTATATACTATTTCCAGCAGCGTCCTTCCAGTCTCGATAGGGTAAAGCTGTAGCAATACTATAGTAGTAGAAGTGATTTACCAAAACTGTAAGTATAAAGAAAGTCAGGGAACTAGCTGGTCTGGAGGACTGTTTTGCTAAGCGAAAGCCAAAGCCAGGAGATGAAGTAATTGGAATGATTTAGTTTAGCCAGTAAGAAGCAGAGTGTTTACTTAATTTTTGATACTTTCCGGTAAGTTTGTATAATGTTTGTCAAACTACTTACAGCTCTGAGGGGCTGTACAACTGACAGGTACTATTAATAATGGTGTTGGAGCACTGAAGAAACAGCTGCAGAAAGAAAATCTAGCTTCAGTTTGACAATCACTACTGTAGAGATCTTGCATATAATCCAGCCAAAATAACTTGCTGCTATTTTGGTCTGTCTCTACTTTGTGTTGCAAGATAAAGAACGCTGCTCTCATGAGAAAAACGAGCCAGAGTAATGCTGAGATGCACCAGTTAATGAATTGTCTTAGTTCTAAATTTATCCATAATACACTTCATAGCATATATCATCTTATTAGGCTGCCATACTTTAGAGACATGACTTAGTCACGCAGAGCTGAGGATGGCAATCTGGTATAACACTGAAACCCCAGATGAGCTGAAAAAAACGGCGTTCTGTCATGGCATTCAGGTTTGGAGCTTTGGTTCGACAGGGTGGCACAGAACCTAAAAATACTTGCAATTTTGAAAGCTGCTACGCTGCCAAGTTGATAGGATACATCTAATGGTGAAATATACTGAATTTGTTAGGGGAAGATAACTAAAAGATCCTACCAAATGACCACATGCAAGTGCGGCAGAAAGGACTGAAATTCCTCCTACATTCCTCAGGATTGGAGACAGAAGAGAGACAGGCAAAGAGGAAGGAGAGGCAATCTTTTCCTGAACCAAAGGGCTACTATGTCCATATACTCAGGCTTCGAACAGCTTGGCACCAGAAAAGCTTTTCTACACAACCAGGTCCAGGACTGACCCTGATCAACATCTTGCCTCTAGCTACAGTCATTTTCCAGCACTTCATATAAAGATGAAAAAACCACCCTCTCACAGAAACAGATCTATCCTTCAATGAGTTTTCAAATGTGGTATTGGTTAACCAGAACACATAGTTAATTATTTTTCTCTTCTATTCTTTGGACTCCTGACAGATCCTGTCATGTTTAGATTCATAAATTCACAAGAAAAGGCAGTAAAAGGGTATTTTAAAACACACGCATAATACAAGTCTTCCACCTTCTGTATGGTACTGTTGTTCCCATCATCTGCAAAAATGTGCAGATACAAAGATTGTTCCTGTGACATCCAACCCAGGCCTGTCGCTGAAATACGGCTATCTGGATATTTGCTCAGTAAATACCTACACAGTTTGGGTTAAACGGGGACCTTGCTCATCTGCTGCATGGAGAACAGCAGCACTGCCATAAACCCTGCACAACGCTCTCAGCCCGTCTACCTCCTCTACTGCCTACCAGTGCACAGGAACAGTCCCCAACGTCAAGTTTGCCATCAAATTTAGCACTGCTCTGCTGCCTTTCTCTGCGGTGGGGATGTGATTTTCCTAAGGGATTTGATCTAAAGCCAGTCCCTAGCCAGCCCTGAAAAACAAATTGAAGCAGGCTAGCTTCTCCTCCTTATCACTGCTGCCAGCGCTAGCTCAGCTCCCTATCCAGAGTCCTGTTCTGCCGCACAAGTCACTCTGTCACTGGGCTGAAGTGCCAAAATGAAATGAAATATAATTTGACAAAGCTCTGTAAAGGCACAGTCCTCAACTCCAGCTTCTGCTGCATTCTGTAGGAGCAGGCAGCAGAGAACTGAATGGTATTGGCTGGAGCCAAGATCTGCGGCAGGGAAAAGGTGCCTGTAAACATGCAATGTTACAATAGTGAGAATCAAAGCAGCCCTTCAGCACCCCGGGAGGCATTCAACATACTGCAGATTTCAATCCTTCCCCCCAGAAGTCCAGCCCCCACCAGAACTGGTCCAGTCGGTTCCGGCTCTTGGGTGGCTCCCAGGAGCAACATAGGTGCTGGGTCTCTCTGGACCACCAGCTGCAGTGTTTCTTGCTTCCGACCTGATGTCAATCAAGTTGCCAGACCAGACAGCCTATTGAACTGTGCCAGAATAGTGGATCTGGTGCTCTTAGCTACTAGCACTCTATTGCAAATAACTGACTTTGATCAAATTAAATAATAGCGAATGGCACCACTTCCTAAAAGAGTTTTATGGCAATATGATATCACATTTAAATGGAAAAATGAACAGAGCAAACTAGAATATTCATCTTTATGCACAAAAGGCATAATCAATAAAGCAGCTGTGCTTTTGTCTAAAACATTTCTCTGAAAGTGAGTAATTATTATTTAAAAACCCCACCCACACTGATCTGCTCCTGACAGCTCACAAGGTACGTGTTCATCTACTTGCTCCCCCGACAGCCGATCTATTCTAAGCACGGGTGAATAACTGACAAAGTCTGTTATACTTCTAATAGAAAAGTAATTCCATTTATCTTTACCCTTTCTAGCAGCACTGCTTCCTTTCACTGCATTGGGGTGGGATGCTGAAAGAGCTTTCTAAAATGTACTTATTTTCACCCTGACGATTGCTGTGCATTACTTAGAATTTTAGATTGCTCTGCTTTCTTCAGGAAAAACAATTAGACACAGATAATATCACCCCGAGGATGAAGCAAAAGCAATTATTTCTGTTACAAAATGTCCCTCTAAATCTGCATGTGAAAAACTAAGCTTTTTGATTTTTAATTTTATTACTTTGTCTTTCTGTTAACAAATAATTAATATGATTACTAACACCCTATGTACCTCTAATGTCTATACTATTTCAATTATAAAGCCATTACTGATACTTATTAATTCTATTCAATTTATCTTCAAACTTGCATGGTAAACTTAAAACATTTGTTGACTTTCATGGAGATGCATCTCCTCCAATCTTGCTCACAGGAATCCAGCAAAGTGTATTTGCTGCTGATGGGACAGAACATGCAATTCAACAGGAGACTGCAAAACACACTGGTTTTAGTTCAGAGTCACTCAGTTGGATTGGATAGCTCTCCACATCCTCCAAAAATATAAAGGATTTTTTGGAAATACCGTTGCCCACAGTGTCTTTGCAATCGTCCTTTTTAAGCTATAAAGTCAGTTTTTTTTTAAAAAAAATTCCAAAAAAAAAGTAACGTATGACACAGCAAAGCCTATTTTAGCTAGTAATAGTGATTCTTCCACTTCATCCACCATTAGAGCGCTTTGCTTCAGAAAGAACACGGGAGCGGTATCTGCCATGTATATGAAGCAGTAAGTCAGTGCATATGGCTCTTTAAAAGTTTTTGTCTGTTTGCTTTTACAATCTTCTTTTTTTTTTTTTAAGATGCAAGATTCAGGTTTGTTGTCAATGCTGCTGAATACAAACAGCTTCTATATAATCTTAGTCCCCAAAATTAAAAAAGGGAGATTCATCATTAAAGACAAATCCTAAGTCTCATCGACTGTCGAAGACTTTATTCAAGTGCAAAACTAGCTACTGAGGATCCTTTGGTTAGTTGTGCACTCTGGAAAAGTCTGATTGATTTCAAGTAAAGATTTCCGATACGAACAATGCTCTTCATGTTGGTGTGCTTCCTCCTCCTGACCTTTGAAAAGCCTGCCCCCCTCCCCTTCTGCAAACTGGCTAGCAATTCATCCTCTACATTCAGAACCGTGTTATGCGCTTTCAGGTCCTGCGATTGTTGAGGATTCAATGGTTTGGGGGATGTTTTCTCCTCTAGGGAACACTGCCTTAGCAGGGCTATACCATGCTTCCTGCCAGGGCTGAGCTGGAATTAAGGGCTTCTGCATCCATCACGCTGCGCGGTGCCAGGCACTGCCCAGGCCAGGCGATGTAAGCTCTCGACCCTCAAATGCAGAGGCTGAACCCGCTGCTAAATTAATGTCGTGCTACACGCTGCAGTCAAAGACATTAAAGTTTTAAGAGTGCGATTGATTATACGTAGTTCAACTTTCAAACACGTTGCTTAAGATGGATTGCAACAGTCATGCTGTGGCACGGTGATGCATGTCAGCGGGCTCTCTGGTTTTACTGTACGGAGGACTTGACATTGGCTTTTAACCTACCAATAAACCACCCCTAACACACTGTAAGAAGTGGAAAGCAAAAGGAATTACAAATCCAGTAGTCACATGTAAAATGAAAGACTAAGCCAATGACATTACAGTTTGTCTACTTCTGCCAACACCAACTAATTTCTAGTGCTTGGGGTTGAAAGGCCATGTTGGCTGCAATTGCCAAGTAAGGAAATACATCCTCAAACAGGATCTTTTTTATAGGCTGTATCGACAGCTAAGGAAGCCAGATTTCTGCATTTTATTTTGAACTCAAAATTAGACTTACTGAACGCAATTGGATCTTATATGACACTGCCATTTCCCATCCTGGCCATTTGGTGTACTCAACATTTTCCACTCTTTTTTTTTTTTTTTTTTTTTTTTTTTTTTATAGTCACTTCACAAAGTATGTGATACCTAGCAGAATTTCCTAGACATTAACTATCTGACTGATTGTTTAAAACCACCAGATATGAAATACTTTATTTTGCAAATAGGGAAAATTTTACTGAAAGCAAAATTATCTCAAAGGAAAAGCAAAATTTTGCTAAAAATTACTTGTACAGCATTTCTGTCAGTTCTAGAAACAATGACAGCAGCTTAAGTTCCTCTTCAGTTCACATCTCTCTTAAAAGTATCTGAAGGATGAAAAAAATAGCACTGTAAAAGGTTTCTGATTAACCTTCTGTCTATAGCAAGACTAATGCAACTTTTTAGAGGTCTGGCATTAGAAAAGGAAATAAGTACAGTTAAGAAAGATAGGAGTATCTCTTTACCCTGGGGGAAGAATGATAGGTCTAAGAGCTTATTTCCTGTGTTATTTCTTAACTTATTTTAACTAGGTATGTTTGCTTAAAACTGAAAAAAAAATCCAACACCACAAATTTTTACTTTCAAATAAAGCAGATCAGTAATAAAGTACACAATATTTCCAAATTATAAGTGTTCCTTTTACTGCTGCTAGGGGGTTTCATACCAATAATTTCAACAAGTCTGCTGCATAGTGCACTAAAAGATGGATGTATCTATGATTAATGCTCAATGTCTGATGTCTACATGCTTGCAAAGCAAGCAGAAGTACCCAAGAATATATTGACACGTCTGAAGATTAATCCTGGGATACATTAGGAAGAAATTTTTCACTGTGAGGGTGGTGAGGCAGTGGCCCAGGCTGCCCAGAGAAGCTGTGGATGTCCCATCCCTGGAGGGGTTCAAGGCCAGGCTGGATGAGGCTTTGAGCAACCTGGGCTAGTGGGAGGTATCCCTGCCCATGGCAGGGGGGTTGGAACTTGATCTCTAAGGTCCTTTCCAACCCAAACCGTTCTGTGATTCTGTGATTCTATGATTCTGTGATTCCAGTCAGAGTGGACACTTTTCATAATGAACCAAATGCAGAAGTCTTGAAACAAGTGAGACCTATTCATCTCTTGGAAGATGGGGATAGGCACATTCCTCCTAGTATCATAACTTCAGGAGTATATTGCTACATATCACTACAAAACACCCAGTGATATGGAAAGGGCCAGTGTAAGGTAACCCTCAAAACCTAGATGCCTTGTGCAAGCTTTGGACCCAACTTCAGGCTTGGTGATCACTGAACTATTTTATTTATTTTGTAATTTAAGGCACGGTCACCTATCAAAAGCTGTGTCTGCTATAGAAAAGGCAGGCTTGTTTTTAAGAACCATCAAGATCACATCCCATGCATGCCCCCTACAATGCAGACTTCATGGGAACAAGGGAAGCGCTTTGCTGTCATCCTTGAAATCAGGCAGGAAGAAAGTCTGGGAAGAGCTTAAACTTTACTGGAGGGTGGGTTTAGAAAACTCAAAGTAAAACATCAACTTTCCTAGGAAGAGCTGAAAAACCTTGCAAGGTCTGTACAGAACTGACACAGATGAGCCCTGCAGCCACGGGGTCAGTACATGGCAAGAGGTTTGTCATGTCATGTCATGTCATGTCATGTCATGTCATGTCATGTCATGTCATGTCATGTCATGTCATGTGCAAGAGCGAAACCTGGATGATACAGATTTTGAAGTACAGGGCTCACTTACATGCACTTCCGTAGAAAAGAGAGCAATAAAAGTGTCAAGCCTAAAAGCTGTGAGCGCAAATGTAGTTATACAACTTTCAACATCATCGGTGGCCAGGCAGATAAATCTCTGTATGCTGCTTTGACAGGAGACCCATAAATAGTCATCGGATTCTCCAGCAAAGGACTGGACCTTTGGGGAAGGCCAGAATACTTCAGGAAGCTCTTATTCAAATATACCTGAAGTCAGGCAGCCATAAAGGATGCCTTACAAATGTCACACACGCAAGCTATACTGGGGTGGACTGTGGAGCTTGGAAACAATGCTGCAGAACAGAAAAGTCCCTCAAATCGATAATTTTGAGAGAAAGAACATTACGAAAGATTTACCAGTAAAAAAACATCCCTTGGCAAGTTTGCCTTGCTACAGCACTCTAAACTCACTAAATGCAGTTTGCTGGCTAACCTCTGTTCCCCACAGGTAAGCACTCCTGTTACGAAGTTCTGTTCCCTCTCTCGGATCATAGACTTCAAAAGTCAGGGGATGCTGAACCCAACACCGAGACAACTCCTGTAATTTGTAGAAGACAGAATGGGCAATATCATTGATGTAGCGTAATGAGCTGTTTCCCTCCTCCCTACTGTGATTAATGGTGTGGATAGGAGGTCTGCTTGCTGAGCCGATAGATGTGGTTCTGGCCCTGGAGGCATGCCCTATATATAGCGCTGGGTGAATACATGCATGAGAGATTGGCAGGCAGAACCTGCTCTGGGAGCCTTTGTTATTGTCCAGTTTACTCTTTCCTGAGCAACTCCAGCTTCCACAATCTGTGTAGCCTCTGGGAAGGCAGCTTTAGAATTGGCTTACTTGATGGAATAAGCTGCTCTTCTCGATGTATATGATGCAAAGTAATGTGACAGTGATTGACAGCTGGGGGGGAAGAGGAGAGAAAAAATTAGTGAAGTTAGGATATTGTATGAAGGAGCAGAAGGGAGAAGGAAAAAAGGAAAATTCCTCATTACCACAGTACGTGTGCAGTGGGAAAGATAAGAGTTGCTGGTTTTTATAATAATAATCATTATTAAAATCAGTTCGGTTGACACAAGTTTATGATGATATAAATAGTACCCCAGAGATCACTGTATGTTTTTCTTCAAAACTTAATCTTCCCCAAATAGAAAATAGTTAATAAGTTTAAAAGTCTGCCAGTCTACTCCCCCTTCACATTTTGCAAACAGGTAATGTAATGAGAATAGAACCCCCAGGGCCCCGTCCTATCTGCACTTCCATTGATACGCACATACATTGAAGGTGAGCCAGAACTTGCCTGCCAGCTTCTCATTCCCTTCTCCCTGATACTGCAGAGCCAACTGTAATTTTTATGGAATGATGCTATTACATTGCAATATACCAGGCAAAAGTGTACTGCTACTTTTGTGCTTTCTTCGTTCAGTTCTGAAAACAGAAGAAAAAGCTGTAATTGATTCCCAAAGCCTTTAGAAAGATGAGGAAGTCAAAATTTGAAGTCTCTCACTTTTTTTCCTTTAGGAGATGGTACATGCCCAACAGAGACATCCCATTTTAGTTTAACTTCAGCAAACTGTTAGGTTCTGGACCACTAGCATGGAAAGCTGAAGTTATGAAAAAAAACCAAACAAAACAAAACACAAAAACAAAAGGGGAAATGATCCCAACTTGAAGACACTTGTGGCAAAACCGGAGATACTAAAATACATCAAGGAGGAAAGAGCTTATTTGCACAAATCCCAACTGGCTTTTATTCTTTGTGCTGAGTAAAATGCCCATTTCCAGAGCTCCAGGAGGCATGCTGGAAACCACTACTCATTGCTGCTATTTGGAAATAAAGTTTTACAAGCGTCTCATAAGAATATGCCATACTTGCATTCACCCTAAAGGAACTACCACCATTAGTAAACAGGTTATGCTGTTTTCCTTCTGTTGTGTATGTGCGTGCAGCTCGGTATAACAAAGTCACAGGAGACAAGGTTAGGAAATGACATGCACAGCAGCTGTCTGTCAATACCCAAACCTTTTCTTCCAGAACAGGAACCAAATGTTGGATTTTTCTGATTAAGTTCTGCTTTTCTACAGGTACTAGTATCACACCATACACCACAGTATGCTCAGCTCATGCAGCATTGACACCAATATTTTAAGAAGTTGTACATGAACTCATGATGGTCTAAACCACCAAACCCTCCCCTCAAAGCCCCTTAATTGCTAAGGGGAGTAATTTCAGCGTACGCCCCTCTGAAAATCCTGGAACTCAAACCCTTCACACTTTACAGAAGGCTGTAATCCAGCACCATCTTTGCAAAAGATCTGCGAGTCAAGACGGGTCATGACAGGTCAAACTTTGAATGTATTTCCCGCTTTGAAAACACCTAGTAGATCGCCTCAGGGAGATGGGGTTCAAACAGTATAAATCTTCAGGCTATTTGAGTACATTCACTGTCATCTTCAGGGACAACTGCAATTCCAAGACATATGCACGCTTATCTTTAGGGTAAATTCATACTTAATTTGGACCTTACCTAGTCAGTCTAGTTCTCTGTTCTTTTCTGCAGGCTGCAGTTCAGAGAGGTACTAAATCACATGCTTAAGCTAAGTCCACACAGACATCTCACTGATATAATAAAAACCTCAGTATCCAGCCTGTCTTGTGCTGAATCAAAGTCTGAAGGATTCCTTTTAAAACCTCTGATCATGTAACACGATGGAAAAAGGACAGAGAAATCTGTAACCTCTCACAACAACATCTAGACCCACCAGTCCCTTTAATTCTTGCTTTAAAAAGCAAGCAAAACAATACAAAGCTTAGCCTAGAAAAACCCTTCTACTTTTAAATTAATCTATTTATAACCTTAATGATAGTAAGACACATCAATAATAACATCGTATGAAAACTTCTCTCTTTTCTCCTCAAAGCAGTTTTTCTTACAACGATTATGGTAATTTTTCTTGTCTCTTAATTAAGAGGACTTGCTTCCCTTACATACATTTTGCCTGAGCCAAGCTGGCTTTACATTTTGGCACACACGCAGACCTCCAAAACTGAAAAACCTTTGCTAAGAAAGTTCTGCTCAGTCTTGACACTGTGTGGTCTCCATTACAGCTTGGTTATGGAGGTGGGAAGTTTTTTTTACTTGTCACATTAAACCAAAATTGGGTTAATCTGACTCTAGCGACAACGAGCTAATTTCAGGAACACGTGAAAGTCCTGCGCTACTTTTCAATAAATGGTACATGGTGTCTTCCCCCCATCTCTCAAACAAATACCCCTTTCCCACTACCCAACCTAGAGATGTATGTTTAGAAATTCATGCTATGAAATGATCTAGACATTCTGACGGCTGCAATTTATCAACATAAATTACTGCACTTCACAGCAAAGCTTCTATCATAAAAAAAACCACTGTGTGCCCTAAATTGCCTGCTGCCCTCTTCAATAATCAGCCTCATTTTTAAGATCTAGAGATTTGCTGATAAAGGACACCTCGGTGCACACAGCGACAAAAAATCCAAACAATTGAGTTTCATAGACATCACTGAAAATATCCACACACTGCTCTATTAATCTTTAGATTGGGGTCATCTTTCTCTTGAGATGTGGTAATAGATTCCTTCAAGAAAAAATGAGGAAGAGCACCCAGACTTAATACTGAGCAAGCTTGCCTCCTTCCTTCTTGGTTTAATCCTAAGAAGTATCTAACGGCCAAAGCTGCTGTTAACTCTGTATTGACCAACACTGATGCAAAAGGCGTGCAAACGTGTCAGTAACATCAGCCTGCCCCTACATCTTCTCGAGCATCATATGCCATAAGACCCATGCTGGCACTGCTCCTCTTCCCTCCTTGATCACAGCTTCCAGCAGCACCCCCCACTCGCCTGAGAGCTCCTCACATCCCCTACTCCTTTGCATTTCTCTGTCTTTTTATCTGGAAATCAAAATCTACTCACTTCTGGAAAGGCACAGGAGAAAGCGGGCAGGCACTGACCCTTTGTCTTTTCTCCTGCGGAGATTCGGTCTCTAGGTTACTGCAGATAGAAGAGACTTTCTCTCCCCTCATTCCTTAATCCCTCTAGATAAACCCTCAGCACAGTCCCAGACCTTCAGCCCTGCATTTTAATGGTCTTTTGGTTCAGGACCTTTAAAACTACATGAGGAAAAACATAACTGAAAGTACCTTGGAGGGACTTATGGAGGGAAGTAGCCTCACGTTCTTCAGTACTTTTGCCAGTCCTGAATTTTAGAGTATTTCTTCCCATGTGGTCTCTGAAAACTGTGATTACCAGCAGCACAGTGAACTCCCATCACTGCGTTTAGGGGCATAGTTCTCCACTCACAGAGCAGAAACCAGGACTGAGAACTGAAATCAGCAGAGTTTCCTTGGTGTAAATGACCAAGAACGAGGCAGTGCCCTGCCCTTGCTCTTTAGGGTACAGTCCCTTGTCTTTAGAGGATCCATGCTGGGTTCCTCCTCTTTTACCATATGACTTTCACTCTGCAGCCAAGGAGATGGTCTGTCAGGGTGGAAGAAAAGCATGTTGTGCTTCACCACTCCTAAATCAGCTGAACGGCCTGTGGGGGCCATACCTATAGGCATAAACTAAGGTAGTCCCAAGGGAAGGACAATTCAGTGGCTTAATGACATTGCTGCTTTGCACCTCTGCAGCCCTCTTATACCTCCAGAGACCCTCAAAATTAAGCTCTTCAGATATATTTCGGTCTGTTTACAGTAACCTCAAAACACCTCCTTGTGTGTAACACAGTACACACCAGCAATGCTGAGGCTAAAGGGTCCTGTTAGGATTTTCACTGCATCTTCTTCCTTCCAAGATACTAGTGTAAGCTTTGCTGTATTGTTGCCCATACAAGTTTCTCAGAAACTCACCCGACTTTTAAATGATGACTTCATGTCTTAAAAGTTTTAAGCTCTTCATTATCAGTTAGGAAAATCTATGAAGAGGGTGGCCACATTTTCAATTTTTTGGGACAACACAGACTGAACTTGATTGAGAGAGAAGAAAGGTATTTATATGCGAAGTAAATAAAGTATTACCAGGTAGTCCCATATATAATGGGACAGTATAATACTATAAAATTATAATATATTCTGTAATGGTCCAGTTCTATTTCTCATTTATTTCAGTCTTGAATCCCTAAATGTCACTTGTCCTGTGGGAGACCATTACAGCCCCTCATTGATATTAATGACATCTGCTTCACAGAGCCAGCAACCCCCCAAGAGCATCAGACATTTAGGTATTTAGAAGTGGAGGCTCTTCCATTAGACTTTATCATACATGAAGTGAAATTCTACCTCTTCACACTCTGGGAACGTCTGCCCAAGGCCGACAGTAGGGATGACTTGCTCATTGTGCTGTTTCATGCTGTTTAGCTACTACACACCTTATTTTGCAGAACCTTCCCCCTCCTTTTCAGGGCTTGTGCCAGTCTCACAATTTAATGGAGGGAAAAGAACTCACTCTGCTTCTGGGGAGAAACTGCACAAAGGAGTGACAAAATGTCGTACTGGAAACAACTTGCAAAAAAAGACTCTGAGAAAGAGCTGCCACACATTGGTCCTACCTGGATGCTAAACCACAGACAAAACAGGTTTGGGCTGCCAGCAATGGTGTTCAACATCTGCACACAACACTCTGAGCACCAACTTTGAAAGCTGTTTTTTTTTTTATACCAAGTAGGTCATAATTTTTGTTCCCAAGTCACCACGCAGGGAGAAAGAAAAAACAGCTGGGGCATCCAGTGACAGTATGGGGGACAGGGTGAAGGTAAGATGACAGTGCTTACTTCTTCATTAAAGCATCTGCCACTTTGTTAATACCCCAGTATGCCCTGCTCTCAGAGAGCTGTGAAGGCAGCAATGATTAAAGCCAGTTCCAACTGGGGAAAACGTATGTTATGCTGACCTAAAAAGTGTAATTCAAAATTTATGTTGCTAGACCCTTCAGCCAAAGTGGTCTACACTCTAATCCAAGGAACCATCTGTGTAGACCTAGATGTGGCACGTACACAGTCTCAGGAGAGGCACCCTGGTCTTATCATCAGCAGGACAGGGAACAGAAGATGGTTGACTGTCAGTCCCTCCTCCCTAAAAAAAATAATTTCAAGTGAAGCTTATGACCTGGGAGGTAAAAAGTTACTGAACCTAGTCCTTGGAGAGGCCCTTGCACTGACCCCAACAGCTGTAATAGCTCAAAGAAGCCACCACAGGCTGTTCAGGGCAGTTTTCCTGTAAATAGACAGCTGTGAACATAGGAGACTACAGTGGCTTCCTGCCAAAAATCTGCATTTTAATAACTTTGTAATTGCATATTTTTGCAATCTGTTGACTCTGACTTATTTTAAGAACATCCAAGGAGTAAAACACTATCACCACCAGATTTTCTGGTACTTTAAATTTCATAATGAAGCTTGCAACAACTCAGTAATTACTGTGAATAATTCATAATAAGGGTTATAATGAATAATGAATCCCTGAAATTTAGGATGTTTAAGTGATAAAACCAAAATCAAAATTAAATTCAATAGTAAATATTAGGAGAAAAATAATTAAATTTCATAATTTAAAAAAATAGATCACAAATCTAGTCTGGGTGTTGGTGTTGCTATCAAGCTTGTGTAATTTCATTAAAAGTGATTTGCTTTAAAGATGAAGCATAATTTTAATGAAAGCGGCTGTGATCCTGCAAATGCCAGCAGCCATGGGCAAAGCCATGCAGATGAGTAGTCTCACTGCACTGTGGGACAACTTGTGTGCAGCTACTTGCAAGGCTGTGGCCCCTGTCACAGTTTGCACAATAAAAGACTTGAAAAAATAATCCATCTTAATAAAAATAATGTGGAATTCAATCCACTTTAACTTGGTCACATTTTTTAGATTAGTTCAATGAACAATATGTTGGGTAAGGGATACGGAACAAGTTTCAGATGATCAAAGTCCCTTTGCTTAAAGAAATGGAGCCAAGCATGCCTTGGCTCTCTGCACCCTTTTCATCATCCAGCATTCTGAAACTGTGATCCCTAAAGGAGGGTTCCAGGCACAGTCAGAAGACACCTACCTGCAGTACTTCTTTCATGTAGTAATATTGTTTGGGATATTTTGAAAATCTTGTCTTACTTGAATTTGAAATGATCGGCTTTTTCTTTACTCTATAGAGACACACTGACTGACCATTCAAAGTCAACCACTAGAACCCCACTGCTTAAACACAATGATAACATAACTTCAGTTTTGTATTCCTAATGCCTTTTTCCAAATTTAAGTCAAAATCTTAACTATGGAAAGGCTTGTTTTTTCATTTCATGAGTGGAAGAATAAAAGCTGTTCTCTTAATCCTTTTCCCAAGGAGGCAGTGGGCTGAAATGAAAATCAAGCACCTCCAGCTTCCAAGACCACCATCTACAAAAATGTCTCACAACAAAGCAGATAAATACTTAAAGCCAAAAATGTACATCTCCAAAGGTTGATCAGGCTGAATGGGCAGTGACCGACTGCTTTTATTTCCCCTTCCTGGAAAGCAGCAGCAAAAGCTCTTTGTGGGCAGGTGAATTTGCCGACGCCAGTATACACTGGGAGGGACAGTGAAAGACTGCCATAGGGATAGCTGCACAAGCATTCCGCCCAGGGGATAGAGGGCTTTTTGTCCCTCCGTTCCCTGAGTTGTCATTCCTTGCCATTAGAGCTTATTTCCTGAGTTAGGTGTGCGTCTTTGCTATCAAGAGAGGGAAAGTGCCAAGTGACAGACCCTGGTGACAGATTTTCCACATATAATGGTGTAAAGACATGATGTTCAGCCCTCCAGTTTGAAATAGCATCACTCAGCCTCAGTGAAGCCTCTAAAGTGCCAGTTTTTCCCAATGATGAATGAAATATTGTGGGAAAATAAACCAGAGATGCAAGTATTTAATACTGGTCCCTAAATAGAAGAGAAGAAACAGAAGATCCTAGAAGGATGGCAGTCATGGCAGATAAGATGGATTCGTCACATATGTAAGATGCAAACTCCCCTTACCTTCCTAAATCCACACCTTTTCTAGTGGCAAGGGAAACACAGCAGTCTTTTCATCTCCCTGTCAGCTCCCAGAAGGAAACTGAAGAGCTTTATTCACTAACAAATGTAAAGTGAGAGACAGCGAAAGACCATTCTTGAAAGGTTCTCCATCACTCATCCACTAAGAAACCTTCATTGCTATGGCAGTGACAGCAACACTTTCTAGCAGGGGCTTCTGCTGGCTGCTTCGAGGCTCAGTGATGCCACAGGAGGAAAGTAACATTTAATTTTATTTCTTTATTGGTGGGTGGGAGGGATGGAAATGTAACAAACGACCCCTGACATAAGGCATTTCATGCAGAATTGACCAGTTGGGATTAATGGCCCTTGGCTGTGTTTGGGCTATAAAATTTTTCAGCCAGCCGTTAATTTTCAGGAAATGCTCTGTGCCTCAGTCATTATTACTTACATAAAAACATATATTGTATATATGGTAAAATCAAATTATGACTAGAATTTTGTCAAGCACAGATAAGGGTGTAAATCTACTGTGTTATTAAAGCTTTTCCTTTTATGTTCAGATAACTATAGTTTGGTAGTGGGAAAGACTGTTATACATGCCCAAAGAAAATGCCCTTACTTTGTCCTTGTGTAGAGCAATCAGGATTAGAAGACTGGATAACTATTCAAAAAAAGTAATAATCAATTATCTTCATTTTTCTGTTATAAGCATGAAGAAGAGTAGTGTACATATCCACTGTAATTACATCCAACAACATGTATACTTATCACACAAAAATATAGACAGTATATTAAACACACAGAGAGTGGTGTGGCATTTTCGTAATGAATTTGGGCTGACTGCATTAATTACGCGTGCCAAAGCTGTAAGTGCATAGCGCAGATCATCCTAAAGAAAGGCTAATAAAACTCTCCTATAACACCTATGTTCCCTGTTTTTTGCTGCACACTGCAGGAACACCAATTTATAAAAAGCAGTTTAACAAAATTTTATTGAAGCTATGGCTTGCAAGCCTGAGTCTGTAAAGCCAGGTACTTCAGCTGCCATCAGTGAGACCATACAGTGATTTGAGAAAGACTATAACCAATACAATTTCAGAAGCCTCTACAAATGACTTAGAATATATTTTCTATACAAGTTCCTCGACTGGAAAATTTAATGGTAAGGTCTGGACCCATGATAGGTATATGGTCCAGCATAGAAAGCTTACATTAATACTAACTACCCATAGGGAGAGGGAATTTATAAGCTTATCAGAGATTACAAAGCATTTATGTAGAACCAAGGACGATCCACAGATATCTGCCTTTAAAATCTCGAACACTTCCTGTGTACACCCAAGTGACGTTAGTTCCCATCTGGAGATGCACTGTTTTCCTTCCACCCATCTTCCACCCATCCCAGAGCAGCATGCCTACTGGGGCAGGCTCTGTCCTTAGGTGTGGCCCCAACGAGGATGCAGCAGAGCATGGACCAATTTTGAGGTTAGAAAGCTAAGAAAGGAACGGTGAAGCTTCACCTCACCCCTGCAGCAGCCTGGTCCCCAGCAATGGGGGACTAATGCCATTCCCTGGCTCTGAACGGAGCCAGGGCTGGACATCAAGCTCCATGATGCTCCTGACAGGTAATCTGCAGTGCATGCCAGGTCACCCCAATACCCCTGAGGAGTGATACTGAGTTTTGCACTATTTTTACAATACCACTCACAGAAAATGAAGGACACGTTAAATCTATGTCAACAACACCCACTTATTACAGGGCAAATACCAATGTTATTCGTGTGTAAATGCACTTCACTTCAATTCATGGACATGCTGTCTCTAGCTCTCTCTCTCTCACCTCCCTACCTCGGTGCTGGGTTCCCCTGAATCCTCACTGTGGTGCCCCTGTGATGCTCTGACCATTCCTCCTCCCTCTCAAATCCACCCTTTGGTCTTCTCCCCCTTGTCTCCAGCATGGGCTCCTCCTTTATCCAGTTAGTGCATTCATTCCTCTCACACTCCCTTCCCCACACCAAGAAGTGCCTTCTCCCTTAGCAAAATAACAACCTGAGTTTTCCAAGCTTCTCAGCACCCGTGCTTTGTCAAGCAGGAAGGGAGTTTGCCCCCCAAAACACGAAAATGGGCCTGTTTTACAAAGACTTTCAGCTTTCCAAGTCTTTTGCCATTCCTAACCTCTTCCACAAGGGTCAGTAATAATGACTTTCTGCCTCCACACTTCATGGACACATTTAGAATAAAGGAATTAAGATGGCATGTTCTGATTCACCTTGGTTTTCTTCAGCCTTGTACTTAATATAGTCACTGATACACAAACCAATTTTATCAAGTCTCAAGAGATTATTTTTGCTGGTACTAATGACTGAACCAAAAGCAACCTGTTTGATCAGGCTCCGATCCTGAACAGCTGCACGTTCTGCTCTAAACTTGCATGTCTTGGAAACTGCCCATTTACTGTGAACACCACACAGGTGGCAAAAAAGTGTTCTGTAAGGACACAACACTGGGAAAAAAATTATTCTCAAATCCTAACACATGTCCACCCCAGGAACCCAATGCACCGCAACTGAGAAAGTGGCCAAAATTTTCCTTCCTTTTTCATTCTTGTTACAGAAATGCAATTTTTTTCTACACACTGTGTTAAACCATAAAATAATCAGGAAGCAAATATTAATTTCTGCCATAAAAGCGATGAGCAAATGTGGCAAATATTTTATGTTGTAATTTCTGTAACTGGTACTGCAAAACTTGGTGAAAAATGCATATCCACCTTAAAAGGCAGTGAAACCCTGTAATGAAGGTTAATAGTAGTTATTACATTTAATTCACCAAACAGATGGAGCATAAGAGATCATATGGTGTGAAAGATAAAATTCAGTCTTAGTGTCCTGGAAAAATGCAAAAACAATAGAGAAGAAAGATATATTTCTATGCCATGGACTGACATTGTTTTTTGAGCAGAGAAAAGGCAGGAAGACAATGTCAGGTGATATTGCCATGCACTCTCTGTGCGCAAACATACTTGAGAAACAATCAGGTAAGAAGATTCATACTTTAGATATACAGATGCAGCTGATGGTCAAAAACAGTCATCATAAACCAGTGTGCCTTACCAGCATTCCAAAGAAATGTAGCAGCTGGCAGATGGAGAAAATAGCAGTACTGTTAAACTTTTTTTTCCCCAAAAAAGGAAAATGCATTCCCTAACAGCATAGTAATAGGAAGATAACAGTACAAGCTGTGACCACTGGTTAATGCAAATCCACTTGCCTCTATTACAGCATCCCCCTTGCTTTATTTTCCTCTATTCATCAATGTATTCAATTCTTTTTAAAAGTCTTTTTGCAAGATTGAGAGCCTTTTGAGATGGGGCTTGTATATATTTGTTCATACCCTGCTTCTTCAAGCCCTGGTTGTAGCTTCTAGACATCACAGCAATGACTGAAAAATGAAATTTCATCAGTTTAGAGATATAACCATGGTGGGTTGACCCTGGCTGGATGCCAGGTGCACACCGAAACCAGTCACTCCCCCTCCTCAGCTGGCCAGGGGAGAGAAAATACAACAAAAGGCTCATGGGTCGAGACAAGGACAGGGAGAGATCACCTGCCCACTACCATCACAGGCAAAACTGAGTCAACTCGAGGAAATTAGTTTCATTTATTATCCTACTCTGATTTCATTGGTAATGAGAAATAAAGTCAAATCTTAAAAAAAAACCCAAACAACAAACAACACACCTTTCCCCAACCCTTCCTTCTTCCTGGGCCTAACTTTTCTCATGATTTTCTCTACCTCCTCCCACCCAGGGCGCAGGGCGACAGGAAGTTGTGGTCAGTTCATCACATGTTGTTTCTGGTGCTCCTTCCTCCTCAGAAGGTGGACTCCTCACACTCTTCCCCTGCTCAAATGTGGAGTTCCTCCCACAAGAGACAGTCCTCCGTGAACTTCTCCAATGTGAGTCCTTCCCACAGGCTACCGTTCTTCATTAACTGCTCCAGTGTGGGTCCCTCACAGGGTCACAAGTCCTGCCAGCAAACCTGCTCCAGCGTCACAGCCTCCTTTGGGCATCCACCTGCTCCAGCATGGAGTCCCCTCCACGGCTGCAGGTGGATCTCTGCTCCACCATGGACCTCCATGGCTGCCAAGGCACAGCTGCCTCACCGTGGTCTGCACCAGGGGCTGCAGGGGAATCTCTGCTCCGGTGCACCTCCTCCCCTTCCTTCTTCACGGACTTTGGTGTCTGCAGAGTTGTTGCTCTCAAATATTCTCACTCCACCCACTGGCTGCAGTTGCTGTTGGGCAGCAACTTTTCCCCCTTAAACATGTTATCCCAGAGGTGCTACCACTATTGCTGATGGGCTTGGCCTTGGCCAGTGGTGGGTCTGTCTTGCAGCCAGCTGGACTCTACTGGACACAAGGGAAGCTTCTAGTGGATACTCACAAAACACCACCCCTATAGCCCCCTTGCTACCAAAACCTTGCCATGCAAACCCAATACAACAACCCGTGAGATGTAACACAGATAGATATCTAAGTATATAGTTAGATTTTAGAAGTATGAATCCAAGTACTTCCAAAAATATTAGCAGTAATCTGTGCTATACTTAAGCAAACTAAGGATGGATTAAGGGGTGAAAGAAATAGTCTTTATTTATAAGAGTTTTGGAGATATTTATCTATAATACTTATTAAATGTGGTTATCAGAGCGAATTTGACCTTTTAGTAGAGGGCTTAATTTTGGGGTATAAACATTTTGGTCATGCTAGCATGGAAAGTGCATAGTTGGGGAGAAATACCCAATGCCTTTTGGAATTTAAAACTGTACTGTACTATTTTCCATATCAGCTGAAATGCCTTCAACTTCCTTTTATATATGAAGAACAATCTGTTGGACACGGAGAAGCAGTTATTAGTTCCTGTGTAATGAATCCCTTATGGTTGGAATTAATGTATTTTAGCTTTAAAACGAAACACATCTGAAATAACTATTTCACTACACTTTGTTATTTGTTCTACAAAAAAACCCCAACGGGCAGCCAAAGAGCTATATCAACATATCTTCTGATAGTTTTCAAAGTTTTTTGGCCTAGGATAGAAAATAATTAAAGATGGTGGAGGAAAATAATTTTCCTATCATACTTTGACAGGTATCATGATGTAATCAGCTTGAGATGATTAACTGCTTATTAATATAATTACAAAATATTTTTTCCTACATGCCAGTCCTCATGAACATGCATTTGGCATACATACATACAATGTACGCATGTATTTCCCAAAATAAACCAAAAGCACTGTTAACAGCATCATTTAGTCACTTTCAACTAATGCTGACCATGAACACGAGAATTATTTGCCTCTTTTGTACTCATCCATTAAGATATAATTTTAAACGCTTGCTCAGCAGCTATTTTTTCTCCTACCTCTTTGCTACTGAGGGATTTTGAATCAGAGCTTTGAATTACGATTCTATGAGTGGTTTTGCCTGTGGAATATTCTCATTGTGACTTGGTTGCTGTGTTTATTCCAGCAGTGCCGAAAGGTTTCTGTCCAATGCACAGCTCAAGTTGCTGCAATGCCGAATTCAGCCCTGATGTCGGAGCAGCTGTGAAATCTCACAAGGTGAGAAACAGTATGGGTGTGCTTGATCTTGGTACTCAGGCCTTTTGTTCACTCCTGACTGAACAGGTGCTATGGGTGAGGGCTTAGACTGGGAAAGAGAAATTTCAGGCCAAAACTCTACAGTGAGATGTGGTCTCCAGAAAGGTTAATGCGTTCTTCAAAACAGCAAAGACAGATTGCTGCCTGCGAGTAGCACCGTCATCCACTTAAGCTGGGGCATACAGAAAAAAATTTTGCTCCTTCTGCTTTCTGATGCCTTTCATCCCTCTTTATGTAGGAAAGTAAATAGTTGATGCTGGCCTGGCACCTGGCCAGTCATTGTCCTGTTCATAAATCAGAATAAACAAACATCACTTTCTCCACAGGGTAATCAGGACACAAGTTCCCAGCTGATGGTGTTTTCAGATGTCAGGTTTCCACATTTATCTTGCCTTTTGGAAAACAATCCTATAAAATGTGAATGTGAAGAAGTGGAAATAAAGAAGAGAGAAATTTGCAGAGTATCCTTCCTCAAGTTTACTTATCTTGTAAATCCATAAGGCACCTCTCACACTCACATAATGAGCACGTTATAAATTAAAAAAAAAGAGAAAGAAATTGTCCCTGAAAAGTAAAATCAACAACAAACCTAACTCTTTCACCCTACTAAATGCTAGAAAAGCGCATGGAAAAGAGATTCCCCCCCTCTTAAATAATTTAAGGCCAGTATAACTCATGGGGCATGCTTCCAGTATTGCAGCAAAAAAAAGTTTTCCTTAAGACCCAAGCTGTACTGGAAAAGAAACAACAAGAAAACCATTCAGAGTGGAACAAAGGTTTTCTCAGACCTGTATAAATAGAATGCATATACAGATCTGTGTAAATAAAGCCATTATGCTAGGCCACTTGCAACTTCTGCTGTAATTGACATATAATTGATAGAGCAATCTATTTTCAAAGATGCTTTGCATTGGTCATGACAGGCTATTTACTTCCAAATGCTGAGACTCATGGTTCAGCTTCCTTTTAAGGAAGATTTGGAGACAAGCAAAGTAAGGGCCTCAGGACTTCAAACAGTGTCAACAAAGATGAGTCTATATTTTTTAAAACTTTGATAAACTCTTTAATACTGCCTTAGCTCTTGTCTTATTTGCATTACCTGCTATCACCCCACAAACAAGTCCAATGCAAATGCACATGAATCATGAAGCTTCCTCTAATAGTCCCAAGTATTCAAAAAATTTTCTTTAGACATCTAATGTGATGTCTAAATAATAATAACTCTAGAATTGCACAGAGTAACTCCACCATTGCCTTCCACCACAAAAGAACTGAGTTGCCTGACTTTGAGCCTCTAAATCATACCTAAACTAGAAGCTTCAAGTGATTCAAAAGTGGTGGTGGAGATACCCCTAAAAGAGGTTTCCGGAAGACACTTCTAAGCACTTTGGATTCACTGCTCACGACCTCCCTGGAGATGGTAGATCATGAGCCTATGGAAGTGGAAGGCTGAACAGAGAGGTGTAAATAACGGTAGTGTCCACCTTGAGAATCAAGTAACTCTTTCAATGTCCTAGATGCATCAAGAACTAGCAGGCCTTTTAAACAGACCTGAAACCTGTATTCCCCAGAGGGAGAGGTCAGGAGTGAAGAAAGAGGGATATTTTCTTCTCTATCGATGCTCCCTCTTCTCAGGTTCAAGAGAATTCAGTTTGGTGTCATCTACAGGGGCAAATTTCTAGGGGAAGCAGGAGACCACTAAATAGCTTTCGGTAAGAAATGCCAGCTGATATTCATTCCTGCCACCTCACCTGCAGATGCTGTGGAGCGGAAAAATCAAGAGACAGCCAAAATACAACTGAAGTTTAAATGAGACCGGTGTGAATCATGACTGTAATAACCAGCTCACCTGGGGCATGTCTCCTAGGAGTCGACAGGAGCTCAATCAAAGCAGTCTGGTATAAATGGTATGATTTTATAGGGAATGACTTCAGCTAACTCAGCCTGGTATGTGAACATTTTGTGTTGATCAAAATTTGAAAAAAATCCATTAAAAGAATGAAAATTCAACTGGTCAGGCTTCGACTAGTGGCAGACTCTGACGTTTAGATCTGACCTCCACAGGCTGACATCTCCTTTCAGGTACAGGCTTGTCTCCAAATCAGACCGCTCATTTACCCTGCTTGGCACAGCAGGTCTTTATATTGACTGTCTCTTACTTCCTTCAGACACAAAAATGAACCAGGTTAGCTCAGCCCAACAGCCGAAACTATTCAAGGTAACTCAGCCTGAAGCCAATCACAGCAGACTAACGGAGTAGCAGGTCCGGAGGACGAGGTAGGCACCTCTCCCATCCGGCTGCATCAGGACCACCCAGGGGCCACAGCCCCAGGAGAAGATGCAAATCCCATGCCAATCCCTTAGGATGGGAGAACCCCAAGACTCCTCCTTCCTTATTTGCACTTAGTGCCTTTGCAAAACAGGCCAGGCTTAATTCCCATGGATGTGCTCCAGTTAATTCAAGTGTTTAAAGCACATACATAACCTTCAGTAAAAACCTTTTCTTTTGCAACAAAGCACAGAAGTACATAAGCAAGAAGCTCCAACTCAGATCAGCAGGCTGCTCCATAAGGCCATAAAAGACAGGCCCTGAGTAGGTATGTGAATCCCTCAACTCATTCTAGTATGTACGGTACTAATTAAGCACAGAGTATTTTAGGCAACAAAGCTCAAAAGATAAAGTCTCTTGACAAAATCACAGAATCATTAAGGCTGGAAAAGACCTCAACGATCATCAAGTCCAACCATCAACCCACACCACCTAACCCACTAAACCATGTCCCTAAGAACCACATCTACATGTTTCTTGAACCCCTCCAGGGATGGTGACTCCACCACTTCCCTGGGCAGCCTGTTCCAATGCCTCATCACTCTTGCAGTGAAGACATTTTTTCTAATATCCAGCCTAAACCTCCCCTGGAGCAACTTGAGGCCATTTCCTCTTGTCCCATCACTTGTTACTTTAGAGCAGAGCCCAGCACCCACCTCACTGCACCCTCCTTTCAGGCAGTTGTAGAGAGTGATGAGCTCTCCTCTCAGCCTCCTCTTCTCCAGACTGAACCCCCCCAGCTCCCTCAGCTGCTCCTCATCAGCCCTGTGCTCCAGACCCTTCCCCAGCTTCGTTGCCCTTCTCTGGACCTGCTCCAGCCCCTCAATGTCCTTCTTGTGGTGAGGGGCCCAAAACTGACCCCAGGATTCAAGGTGCAGCCTCACCAGGGCCACAATCCCTGCCCTAGTCCTGCTGGCCACACTATTGCTGATGCAGGCCAGGATGCCGTTGGCCTTCTTGGCCACCTGGGCACGCTGCTGGCTCATATTCAGCCGGCTGTCGCCCAGCACCCCCAGGTCCCTCTCTGCTGGGCAGCTTTCCAGCCACTCACCCCCAAGCCTGTAGCGTTGCAGGGGGTTGTTGTGACCAAAGTGCAGGACCCGGCACTTGGCTTTATTGAACCTCATACAACTGGGCTCAGCCCATGGGTCCAGCCTGTCCAGATCCCTCTGCAAAGCCTCCCTACCCTCAAGGAGGTCAACACTCCCGCTCAGTTTGGTATCATCAGCAAAATGACTAGTATATTTCCTACAATAAAGGGGTCTTTCAAGACCTTCAGGTTCACAGCAGACTACCCTAACTGCTCTTACTCTTTCCACCTACTTTTCTCTCCTACCCTCCACTATAGCTCACGGAGCTTTGGCTCTGCTTGTGTTAACGGGCTCCATTTTTAGGCATCTTCTCACGTACTGGGCAGGACTGAGCTACATCTTGGGGAGAACTGTGGAAATCCCAATGAAGTGAATAAAAACTAAACAGCTTTCCTTTGCTTGTAAAAGCTTACACTGGATGCTTCAATAGATAATATATTAAAACCTAAAATAAATAAATGTAAGCTGTTCCTAGTGTAGTAAATATGACACTACTCTCCATATAACCCCAAGATCCAAAAGAGAGGAAAAAAGATCCTAAACATAAAGAAGGTGATAGAACAAAAGGGTCACTATGCATTGGTGCAAATGAAGGTAATTACACTAAGAACCTAAAGCAATATTTGTGCCCTTTCTCCTGGGTGATCAACAGGCAGTAATTATTTATTCATTTAGCTGCTCAGATCATTGCAAGTTGGTGATGGGTTCAGAAATGTCTGGGGAGTAGACAATGAAATATTCCTCCCAAGAAATCAATTTGCCTGCTTCAGGAAAACATGATTAATGTTTCGTTGGGATGCCGCCTGCACCAGAAGGGCAGCTACACCTTTAGACATCATTAATATGGAGTGCACTCCATATTAATAAAGTTCTTTCAAGTAAAACCACCTGTGACAGAATTACCAACCTGTCAAACCTCACCAATTTGCCTTCTAATACCAAGACCATCCAAACCACGCGAGCGCTTACCAAAGCTGCTGTTTCTCACTACTCCTGCCTTGCGAGGCCATGTGTCCACTCATAGGTATATGTGGATAAATGCAGGGAAACATGGAGAACACTGTAACGAACCAGGGTCAATTAGGTGGTGAACACACTCGTACATTAAACACTTAAACCGCTCCAGGCTGGGGGAGATGCTTCAATTTTCCTCTTCAAGGTGAAAAATATGGATCATTGCTTTTTCATACAAATTTACTGCTTTGGAAATGGGTTGTTGAATAGTTTTCTCAGGTTTTTTTTTGATATTACTACAGATCTCATCTTGTTGCAAGTCTACCAGATAGCATGATGACAGTGTATGTTTATACTTTCTTAGCCACCACTGTATGTACACTATACCTAGAGATGTTTACACCTCAATGTGCATTTGTATGTATGCAAATATCCACTTATATAATGTAAATGATCCTAAAACACAGCATTGTGCAAGTGCTTTTTGTTGTTAAAACAGACCTCCCCTCCCAAAATATGGACCTCATAGTTTTTAAATTTCCCCCATGAGAAAAGACACTGCAGATGCATATAGAAAAGTCTCTTATTATTCCAAAATAATACAAATTTTTCTCAATATGTCAATTGAGCAATAAAGCACAAGTAGCCATAAAGTATTTGGCAACTTTTCTGCAGTTTGCTATACTTCTTTAACCAAGATATTTTTATGTGTGTGCAAATGAGCACATATATTATCCAACTTGTCATTAGCTTATCTAAAACTTGACATGGAATATAAATTGCTAATGATGTGCAAATAATACTGCAGGCACTGAGAACTGTCAAGTATACAGCAGGGCCAAAAGTCAGCACAAAAAGGTAAACGGGGAAACTTTCAGTGGCATCTTCTTCCTGCTGAATGTTGTTCACTTGAATACCAGTCAAGCAATCTTTACACAGCAGTGAACAGGTGAAAGAGTAGAAAAAACCCTCTTTCACTGCAGTACTGGAAGGGAAATAACTAAGTTTCCCTGAATGAATCCTGGAACAGTCAGTCCTAGTCACTCCTTCATGACAGAAATCTTCAGATTCCCATGTCTTTGAGTACTACTGTAGGCAACTGGTCTCCAAGCAGGATATTATACTCAAGTGCCATCCTCAATTTTACACTGCTTTGTGTAAGCAAGGTTTGGGGTTTTGTTGTTGTTGTTGGTGGTGGTGGTGTTGTTGTGTGTTGTTGTTTTTTTTTTTTAATTAACTGCATGAGGAATGATCTAATTCATAAGCACTGTTAAATATTTACACGCCCAGATTTGAAGAACAGCTGTTATAGGCCTAGGGTTGGACAGGGACTACACCTCTAACAAGAGAGGAAGAAAACTGTACTCTGTAATGCAAAGATCTATCCCAGGGAAAGAGGAGGGAGGGTGGGAGCTTCTTTCTTGTAACCCATTCTTATGTCACAACATTTGAGATGAGCAGGAAGATGATGGCTCCCACTTTGTGTAATGATGTATAAGCAGGAGAGCATTCTTTCCATGTAAAGAAGGGAAGGGTCATTAAATGTCCCCCACATCAGATGTACATGGATATACAAGTCAGCCTGGCTACTCTGGAGGTATTGCAGTTTAAACACTACTTCTTGCTCAAAAGTGCATGAAATCCATGTCAGGCTCATTCTGGCTTCTGGTAGCTGCAAGGTAAATCACAAGGTACCCTACTAAGGTTAATTGAGTCATTTATGATTTATACCAGTTGAAAGCAAAGCAAAAAATACAGTAACCTCTGTAGCCCACAGCTTATATACTCATTGTAAATACATGTGACTTTACAAGTTTATCCAACCTCCTTGTCTGAGGAAATATTTACTTGGTAAATAGCATGTTTCAAAGTCACATTTCACATCCAGCACATGTTTATACTGAAGTACATTGTATTAGCAACTCTTGGCACACCAGCCTCCTTCCACGTGCAGCATCAATTCTCCAGCTAGCAAAGCTGCCCTGCTTCCTAGAGACTTTTAGGCTTTGCATCAATTTTATATCTCAGTGCTCTCTGACTGCAGCCTAACGTACTGCAGAAGCTCATGCAGAACGTCAGCCACTTTTCAAGCAAGAATGACATATATATATTTTGTATGAACAGTTTTCATTCAGTTTGCAGGAATGCTGGTTTGTAACGTGCACTGACAATTAATTCAGTGCTACTACGTGTTGTCTCCTAAACTATGGGATGCTATTATTGCTACTGAAAAGTTGTTCATCAATCCTTTTGAACAAAAAAAAAAAACAAACTTCTTACTGACGTGTGGTTTCATGTGGTACTCACTGGAGAAACAGAAAAGTGAGAACACAAAGGATGAGGGTGAACAGCCAAACTAGGTGGCCTCAGGCCCCGCTAACAATATGTGGAAAACAAAAATAGTAACAAAAATAGAGACTTCAACTGCAGGTTAAAGGAATTCAAAACCAAATTTCCACATTAAGGGAAACCAAGTCAACAAGAATTTTGTCCAAAATGTTGTATTTGGAAAGCCTGCTAATTCAGCAAGTTAGGATCTGTCAAATGATTGCTACACATGAAGTCAGCGATTAACCTTCGAATTCTAAACTTTCTTTTTGTATTTGCTGCCGTTCATATAAGAAACAGACAGCACATTGTTTCTGCTGCCTCCACGCAAGTGGACATGCTCAAAAAATTAGATGTAGTCAAGAGACAGGTTTAGGGCACAACATTTAATTTTTATTTAGAACTAAAAATGTGCATCTTGAAATCTTAAGGACATAGATTTGTCAAACAAGCATTTAAGAAAGGGGAACTTCAGATGTATCATGTAATGAACAGAGAAAAAATGTACATGTTGAAAATACAATAACATCTATTAATCCTGATGAGAAATCATGATCAGCCTATCACCTAAGTAATGTAAGGACTCATTTCAGTCCAGTTAACTTCAGAGAGCCAAAACCATAACTATTGCGCTTGCTGAAAAATTGGCAGAAAAGTAAATGACTAATGCTAAAATTTCCAAGGCTCCTGAAGACCTTAAGGACGTGCCAAGGCAGGGAATACAACAGGACTCATACTTTTTTGTTAAGCCTTTAAAAATCTCTCCAAAATACTTCAGTTAATAGAAGCGGTCTTGTGAAAATGTGATCGAGACTAGGTTTCTCTTAAGGAGGAAGAGGAACTGAAGCTATCAGGATTATTGGTAGTTCAAAAATAGGGAGGCGTGCTTAATAGCATGGATATGATGCCTTACATCAGCTCTTACATTTGGAGTAATACAGTTACTACAGAGACTGAGTTTCAGGAAGAACCTGCCAACCCTAGATGAAAAATTACAAGAGCAACAACACACATTAAAGAAGAATAGAGGGTTAAAAGAAGATGGGAAAAACAAGGACCACTCCCTTCCACACATGACATGTAAATTATTTAATTATTTTTTCAACATTTATCCCAGATTTCAGGGTGTACAAGTCCTTCTGAATTCAGACTTAGCTTTCACAGAGATTGACTGCATTATTAACTATTCAAAACAGCAAACCACAGCACTGATACCAGAACAGAGGGGAGTCCAAGCATGGCTGCTATTAGGCTTGGGTGATTAATTGGCCTTCTGTTCTTAAAAAAAAAAACCACAATAAAAAAAACCCCAAAAGACAACAAAAACAAACATCAGAGGAATAAAGTCCACATTACCTTGTTGAGTATTTTTTTGCTTTTGCAAAAGTGACCTTTAAAATTTATTAGCAAGACCCTTGATTAAATGTTCTGATTTACAGCCAGGGAAAACATAGAAAAGCAAGTGCTGTATCTTTGCTAGCATGAAAATGCCACAACTGCACTCATTTGTCAGTTTTCTGAGTCGCACCAATTCTTAATAAAACACTTTAAGAAAAAAAAGTCAATTGCATTAAGAAAACATTAAGGAAGTGTTTGTCAGCACAGTAATGATCATCTTTAGAGATCATCAGAGGTGGGAGATGGCAACCATTCCCCACACAGCCCATTTCAAATTCTGCAGAGGACACCAGGAGGAAGCATTCTGACCCTGTATGTTGGAGAGGAAAAATCTTTTAAATAAAGCATGGACTTACAAATGCTCACATTTGAACCCACAATGAAAATCCTCTGAAAATTGCAGAAATAAAAGCGATGGCAATTCATGAAGTACTTTTGAAAAATATTTCACTCAGGAGAGGAAATGGGGGTGACATTCATGTAAGTAAATGCAAACACTTACAAAGCCCTAAGGCTGTAGCTGTATTGGGGGTGTGACTCATCTTAAGGTAAATATCTGAAGTAAATAAAATAAAGTATATTCTCAAACTGCCCACTCTAAGTATAAAAGGAGCGACTGTGAATAGCTAGCTGCAGACCTCTGTTTGTCAAGATGAGTCACAGCATGGGTATCTACATTTTCCTAACAGCACTACTGCGGACAGGCAATTTATCCCTTAATCCCTTGTCCCTTCTCCCCTTGGAAATGTTGTATTTCCTACGTAGTTTTCTAGTTATAATTTGAGAGAAAGGCAATAACTGCTATAAGTCTGAAGTACCTACATCAAAACCCTCTGTAGTGGATTATATGTGCATGTATGGATCCCTGTATTCCTTGCTGCGAAGGCAAGGCCGCAACAGTATTCCAGCTGATTATACGCACATTGGGAGAATGTCTAAAATATTGTCAAAAGCAGCTGCAATACTTTGAGCAACATAAACTACAGCTGCTGATTTACTTTCATCCAAAGAGCTACTAATAGTTTATGAACTGTATATTGACGGACTCTCCTGCACTAGGAATTACAGGCTTCTCCAGTGGAACCATCATTTCCATTTGTTCACTCCATCGCCCACCTAGAACAAGTCCACGAGCAGTGATGTGGGATCAGTGCTAGACAAAGAGAGATGTAAACCAAACACCCAACTCAGGTGTTGCACTGAGACCTCATTTAAAGTGCAACAGGAGGAATAGTTAGAAGTCAGATTAATATAATATGAATGAAAGGAGCGTTACTGCACTAAATGTGACGTTTGAGAAATTGTATGCTAAATAAATAGAGAAGGAAACAGAAGGCAGCCCAAACTGTTTTGCTGACTCTCACATGTACATACATTAAACTCTCAACAAAACAAACACTTTAATCATAATTATGCAGTACAGCTAGCAAACAATTCTCAACCAGGCTCCCTCCCCTTCTTTTCCCAACCTCTTCTGGTTGCACAAGCACTTTTGCAGCTGGCCAGCTGTTCACCACTTCACGTTGTCACGGGGAAAGAAGTATAAAAAAAATGGACAGACCACTAAAAAAAAAAAAAAAGAGTGTCAATGTTGCTGAACATGTTGGAAAAGGGCAAGTTCCCCTGCTTCTTATGTAGCAGAATTTTACAGAGAGTTAACCAACTGTCCAGGAGGGCAATAATAATTACTTGGGAAAATGATAATAGTATGGATAGAAAAAGGACAGTGCAATGAACACTGAGTTGTCAAACTGCTGGCTGCTGTTTCTCATAGTGATTTGGAATCTCATCTCTCAGTAAGCAGTGGCATTAGCTTCACAGTACATCACAGTACCACTCAGGACGACATGTACTTCTGTGGTCAAAACCTGGGTCAAGAACCTCTGGCAGGACGCCCTGAATTTGCCAGGATGCAGTCACAGCTGCACAGTCCTTTCATCCTAGTCATCCTGGTTATGAAGACAGCTTTGAAGAAGCGCACTGAGTGAGACAAAGTAAATGCTACCCAAATGGCTTTCAGATGCAGCAGCCACCTCATCTGTCACAATGACTTGTTCAGCTATTGAACATAAAAGGTAACAATTAAATATCAGCACAATCATTTACCTGCTGATCATTTAGCAGAAATATCAAGCCTATCCCACAATCCAAACTGCCTCCCACACAGTGCCAGGGAGAGAATTGAATATTGCTACAACACAAAGGGAAGAATGGCTGTTTCTAGTCTGTACTCTCATCTTCCCCCCCCTCCCCCCTTTAAAAGATTAAATCAAAAACTTCCTTTCTTCTATGACTTCCTAATGTGAAAAAATTATTCAGATTTAAATATCACCACTTCTTTTGCTGACTGCATTTCTTCCTTGGGGGAAGCTGGGACCCCTGACGGGACCACTTCTCTTAAAGGGCAGGAGCAACAGGGATGGGTGGGAACAAAGCATATGAAGAAATGCCTTCTAGGACTTGTGTAGGATGAGGACTAAGACACAAGATCTGTTCTTTTTTATATAATTTAGCAGTTATCAAACATTTCATGTTCTTTGACATTAAAAACAAATTCCATGCCTGCAGAGCTATTAACAGTCACAACAGATGCCCAATACAGAAACCGAGGGCTGTCCTCTCAGCAAACCCTTATATTATTAGTGCTGCTTTTTCTATCATGCTCACTAAGAATACAAGCATTTTTGATGCTTTGGCAAGGCTTCTGTAAGTACCAGGTGCCTTATTTAATAACAAATGAGGGAGCAGTCTTAAGAAGTGTTTGACAGAACGAAAAAAAGTGTTGTATTGTTTGTATCCACAGCTGCAAACGGAGATCTACCTGTGATGTGAGATAGCTGAGAGAATAAACAACGCCGAAGTCAAGTTCTTAGCCTTGAAACCTTCACAGCTCTGCTAAAGCTTTCTTTTTTTAATGTTATTTTTCCTACGTATTTTTTGACTTTCAAATGGAACACCACCACCCCTACACTCCCCCAGTTCAGAGTTGTCATTGAAAGATTGTGTTACAGCTGTTGCATCTCACCAAATTCAAAACAGTCTGGGTAGAAGCAGTGAGAAAGAATTTATTTTTTTAATGCTCTGATACAACCCACTGATTGTGCCATCTGTCCGACACATGATGAAGAATCTCTAAACAGAGAATAGCTGTGGGGGACATAGTACAGTATTTGTAGATCTATGCTTGGTAAGAGATAAGAGCTTGTTTTAAAAAAGCAAATTCGGCTTCTTTGAACACAATATATTAGATATGCAGTATGTTTCTGGCACGAAGTGAGGAAAAAAACCCAGCAGATCTGTCCAGATGGAGGGGGAGAAGTACAGCCAAAGGCATGACAAGAAAAAGGTGCTTCCTCCTGTGTGAAGACCATGTCAATGCAATCTGCCTATCATGAGCATAAAGGAAGATGCTGGGAGTCTTAAAGATGCCTTTCTGCAATGCAGGAAGTCACAAAAAGGATAAAAAAATACACAGCTCAAATTATCATGGAAAGAGTGTGCAAAACTGTGCTACTAAAAGTGACAGAGCTAAGTGCTTCAGCTAAGTATTTAATAGGATTGTAACAGCTACCTCCATAAATCTGTCCATACCAAATATCAATTATGTAGGGATCTGTCTCACTATAATAATTTCTCTAAATTGGCTCCTCACTGGTGCCTCTCCAATTATTTTTAGCAGTAAGGATAGTATGTCTTTATCCTTTTGACTGGCATAAGACAACATATCTTCAAAGAGTTTGTTATATTTATAGGTCATTTCACGTCACAAAAAAACCTGTAGGTATTGCAGGAATTTTTAAAGACTCGGGGAAACACAGCAGAGACCAGAGACAGGGAAACCATCTACCCGTTCAGCAGCTCTGCTCAAATCCCTCTTTGAAATATCTCCAGTTGTCCTCAGTGCTGACTGCTGCCACAGTGAAATGTACGGGGCGATGCTCCAGCACCACAGCTCCCTGGGTACGCAGCTGGATCCTCCACATGTCCCATAGGCATGGAGCAGGCCCGAGGCCAGAGGAGTAGCTTTTGGGCTGTGCAGACTGATGGTCTGTTCAGAGTTTTACTGCCGGCAGATCTCGTGGGCTTAATCTTCCCCCTTCTAAAAATGCATTGCATAAATCCCAGTTCCTAGAGCTGACAAGAGCCTTTCTCAGCAGCACTACTGTTAAATCTGATGAGAACTGAGGCATTTTAAAATCATTATATTGTTTAAGTACTTGCTTAAACAAAGTGAACAGAAACACTCCTATATGTCTAAAGCCAAAACTACAACAGAAAATATTCAATGGCCCCCCCCAATTTAAATTATACAGAATTGCAAGTACAGCCCATGAAAACACCGTAGACTAAATAAAGAACGAGTTAGCTGTCTGTGGTTTGATTACAAAATCGTAAGAGTTTCACTTGAAAAAGCAAAGGGAGCTTGTAAATTTTGCGATTTTCCCAACTTGCCTAAAAGTCAACAGTTTGCATTCTACACAGTGAGAAAATGTGCAAGATCAAAATGCCACAGGTACAAGAACTCAACAAGTTAAGAATGATCCATTTCTGTGCTGGAGGGATCTACAGGCTATTAACACAACCATCTGGTCAACTTACTAAATTCAGTTTTAATTACAAGCGCAAAACCAGTCAGTGCCTTCAGACTTCATTGCTCCGGGCACCATACAAACTAAAACCACATGATCGTCCCAATCCCGAAAAAACTACCAGTCAAAGGAACAAGACAGCAAGAAGATGGGAAGAGAAGCAAACCAACAGAGTTCAGTCTTTTGCCGCAGTTACACAGACCATCCGGTGACCCAGCCAGGAATAACACTGGCACCATTAGCTTTTGTGCAGAAATTTTCATCAGGAGACGCTGCAGTGCTTCAAGGACATCAGTGGCATCACTCCTGTTTTTGAAGTGGGGAAAATGAAGCACAGAGAAGTATGATTGGAGTGGCCCTGGGTTACCCAGCAAAACCTGAGAAAATGCTCGAGTCTAATGATTCCTAGCACAGTTCCCCATCCGCTGGACTATGATGTTTCTAATCGAAAACATAACTGAAACCTTTAATGGAGTATAATTAAAAAGTCTTTTTCTTGTGAGGTCAAATCCAGACAGAATATTGGAACAACTTTCCAGAACATAGGCAGTGGATATTCATTGCAATACATATTGATGTTGACATCAGATCATAAAAATCAGAGAAGTGCTGAACAGTTTGTACATAATGAAACCTTGTCCTCCTCAATTTCATAACTCTGTGAGAGGCATAGGAAAAACCCAGTGCTGAAAAGAGTGCTGCTTAAAAGGGAAGGGTCCTCCATAACTCACAAGAAATATGAAGAATTATCAGAGCTTTTCCCCTGAGATGACAGAGCCACCCAGCAATTTGTAAGCCTTCAGTTGGCTAATTCTGACCGTAAGTCCTTCCTCCTGCTTCAGACTGCAGACCTGCACCACAAGTTGCTCATCAGTATCATTAGCAAGGGGAGCTGAGGGTGCATACGTGAAACTGTGTAGTGACAACCATAATAAAACCAGATTAAAAGGTGGTTTTTAAAAAAAAAGTACAGCTGATTTAACTTATGAAACAATAACCTTCAATATAACTTAATCCAGATGCTGCCTTTTTTCAATGTAGCTATAAAAGAGGGGAAAAAAATATTTCAATACCCTAAAAAGAATTTCCTGGCTTTAAAACCATTTTGTCACAAAGGTGAACCTAAAGAAAAATTAGCTTCTACCCAAATACAAGTGAAAATACACCTGTCTACTTCTAGGCCGGCCTGTCTGATATCTCTGCCCCTCTCCCCTACACACTGAGAGAAAGGTTTTAGGCTCTCTAGTTACCTAACGATGTGGTCTAATTTCAGAACTGATTGATAGTTCATCTTTAAAACACGTTATGAACCAGCTGTGATGCCATCCTTTCTGGGGACCCCTCTCACCTCCCAAATCTCCGTCCCTCCTGAAGACTGAGGCTCTGCAGCTGTTTGTTTCCTTGTTTTTTCTGCAAAACTACATTTAACAGACTTCCCACTACACTGCATAGTTTGAGTTTATGTTAAATCTGTCACTGAGACTGGGTGTAAGCTATTTAAGCACTTCTGATTTATGACTGATGATGCCGAAGAAAATTAAAATAAAAAAGGTTTAGGAAAGAAACTGTATTTACCTAACATTAGGAGTTGCTTTAAATACACATTTTGGGTTTTAGGCAAACAACAGCCTTAAGTCTTGATTCTAGGAGGAGGAAAATCTTAGGAAAATAACAAGAAACTAACATGATGTGAATGCAAAGTTACGATGGAACACTAAAACACATTCTGTTTCTCTGGAAGTACCAGGTTTTTCTCAAAATTGCTCATAAAATAACAGCAACAATACAACGTACTTGGAGTTTCTTCTCATCTTAGGATTTCAGTATGCTTTTATAGTCACTAATCAATTAAACTTCAAAACCTCCTTTGAGACGTAACAGGTAAGTATTTTTATACCTATTAAACACATATAAACCAGAATTATGATGTTTAATTATATTCAGAGTTGTTTCTTTTAAATTGATTTTTCTCTATAAAAGAAGATGCTGCTTGTCTACTACTTTTAGAGCAGGTTTTTATGACTTCAGTTTTTAATAGGCAACATTTCACTGCACCTATGTTTACACATGCATTTACTCATTTAGAGCTTAAAAATACACAGCCGACCCCAAACCGGTAATGTTCTGTACCAACGGTTGTGAGACAAACAAGCCTTCAACCAGAACTAGGAGTAATGATGGGAAAGGACACAGCGATCGATCTCATCACAAGTTTCTTTTTCCTGGTTTGTAATTTTAGTCATTTCCCAACCAAAGTCAAAGGTAAGAACAAAGCCCCTCTAACCTAGGCAGTTGTGGCATAGCTAGGATAGTTCCCCCAGCAAATATTGTCCTAACCCCTGAAGACTGACTATATACATGGAAACACAAAACATGTTCCAAGAAGTCAACTATGGATGGTTCCATTATTCAAATAAATTATCCACTCTTCTGGATCTTCCACCATCCTCACACATCAGGAGCATCAGTGATGGTGAGTATCTGCTCTGGACATTGTATGTTGGATGTTATTATGCAGCCAAGGACAAGGCAATCAGGTGGGATTACATGCTCCTGCCCAGGCACCCACTTGGAAGCAACACAGCACAGCCACACACAACCAGTGCTGAATAAAACCCGACACCATCTCAGCCCAATGTGCTCCAAAGTGAAACTGGGCATTGCAGAAAGCAGCACTTTCTCATCAGTTTTTGATTGAGCACCGTTCAGCTCTGCTGAGTATTCCCCTGCTGGCTCCCAAGTCTGCATTTCATCCAAGTTCCAGAAGAAGGGGATGTATTTAGTAATTATCTGACTGCAATAACCAATTGCTAAGTCTTTCAAGAGTATACACAATAACGAATATGTATGCGTTCCAAAACTAAAACATGAAGGCAATACAATCCAACCAATAATTAGCTTTGCTTTGATACAAAAATGTCATCTGATTGTATCGGGCAACCTGCATCAATTAGACACAGGAGGATTTGATTTGTCGCTTTTGGTTGTTCAAGAAGCAAATTCTGTATGGAGAAGAATCTGCTTTGCTTTGCCTCTGAGACTATGCAGTTCCCGTGTAATTATCACTGTGATTGTCCCTCCCAGCCAGATTAGTGACAGTGGAGACTCAAGTGTCATCTCCAGGCTATGGCATCAATTGTATATTTGAATCAGCCTCTACAAGCTCCAGTGAACCTTGATTTGACAAGGTAGAAGGTCTAAACTACTAAGTACCGTAATTTAATGCATTTTTCTTTCCAAGACAAAACACCGCATTTTCAAGCAACAGGATGATTTTTCTTCTGAAGCAATATAATCAGCAGCTTGGAAATTTCCTGCTAGTACTGTATGCTAGCTGAACCACTGATTAGGGGGCAGGAGCTTCTGCATCATCTCTTCCCATCAATTTCTTTTGTGAAAAAGCACTTATTTCACATCATTCATTACATTACATATCACTCTTCCAACAGGGGCAACTCGATTCCTGAAATCCAAGGCTTTTCACCATCCTGCTGAGCGCAGCACTGCCATTGCTCACCAAAATGGACCCGCTGTGTCCCTATCCTTCCGTGAGGTCCAGGACATGAGACTGAGAACCAGGCATGTTTGTAAACTTTCAAGGGATGGGCTACTTCTTTTCCAATATACGATTATACCTAAATGGTGGGGAGACAGAGTAATTCAGGCTACAGAAGCATAAAGAAGCAGCAAATATGGGATGCGGATGGTGCAACTCATGCAATATCAAATAACATTGCAAAAAGGCAAAGTTATACCTGAAGCACCACTTTTGGACTAGAGGCTGTACCTGCTTGACGTCAATCACTGCTTTACTGGTCACCTAGGATAATTTAGTATTTACCCTCAGGGGCTATTGGGGAATAAGCTTTCTGCCAGAGTTAGGAGGTGCAAGCAAAAAAAATAGCTATGAGATGTTTCAAAACAAAATTTAACGTTAATTCCCCTAAAGGCAGATTCCTCTGATTACCATATAATGAAGTGCCTCTGATAATCTGAATCCACTTACCAACATATACATATATATGTATATAAAAAAAAAGTCCTGCCTACACTTATAGCCATGCCTTCATCTGCAGGAGACCTTTTTTTTTTCTTTTTTTTTTTTTTTTT
>WKFP01013482.1:226803-252030 GCA_011057875.1 Pterocles orientalis | reverse complement strand
GCCCAGAGAGGTTGTGGAGTCTCCTTCTCTGGAGACATTCAAAGCCCGCCTGGATGTGTTCCTGGGTGATCTGATTTAGGTGTTCCTGCTCTGGCAGGGGGATTGGACTAGATGATCTTTCGAGGTCCCTTCCAATCTCTAACATTCTGTGATTCTGTGATTCTGTGATTCAAATACTTTCTACATTAGCTCTGTAATGCTTTAGTCAAAGCATCTGATTGAAAAATCAGACTGAAGAGAAGGTTTTCTTTTGCATGGTGATGGCTAGATATATGTATGTGAAGGATATCATCCACCTGATTTTCCTTGGAGGCAAGGTGCTAAGATACCTGGATCTTTTTAAAAGATGTGAAAAATAACACGTTCTTTCCTATAGCATAAGTCAGTTACCTTTCTAAATTTGAAGTTGAAATATTTTACAGATTTCGATGTGAGCTCACAACAAGGCAGTTCAAGACAAACAGGTTTTTGAAATTTTGATTATTATACAATGGGCCAGCAATCACAAGAACAACCAATCAAGCTGCAAATTACAACATCAGATGAAACCCCCAAAGCTGCATTTCTTCCAGCATAAAATACAACCCATCATTGTGGTATTTTGTTACTACGATGTGCAAATACGTTCCACTCACCTTCCTTTCCCATCACTCTGTCTATAAATGTTATGTAGTAGCATAAAAGCCACGGAGTTAGAACAGCTGTGGTAAGAATTCTACAACCTTTTGCTCCTGCCAGCTGCTACTATATCTGCAGCCTTTAGAAAGCACCATCAAGTGGCTATTATACTGTAGTTTTACCCTTCAAGTCAGTGATGCAACATGCCAAGAAGGCACCCATGGAACATCTAATCTGCAGTTTCAGTCCTGAAACCGATTTACATAAAAACTACAACTCTACAAGCAACCCAGGTTAGACAGAAGCCTTCTTCAGGGCTACATCCTGCCCCAAAGCATTTCCTCTGAGCCAGCAGAGATTCTGTACATCAGAGAAGATACAAATGGGCTGAATTTGAAGAGAATTCCATGTAATTATTTCTCAACGAGGGCTTAAGGAAAGCAGTAAAGAGTTTCCACCTGTCAGGTGAGCTGCTGTGAATGCACTTGGGGTCAGTAACCACTGCTTAAGAAGAGTATTTAAAGAAAGACAGGACACTGACACAGCAGCCTCAGGCAATGGTCCATGATGGGTAGTTAAGAAAGAACTTGAAAGACAGGGCAATAGGGAGGGTGTTTTCCTCAGCTCACTCTTCCTCAAAGGACCTGTAACTTCAGGATTTCTTCTTGAGGTGGAGACTGTATCACGGTGTTTACCGGATAGTTCTTCCTTAATTTGTCAAGTTTTTTTTTTTTTTTTTCCCCCTCCTGAATCCATTTATGTCTGCGGTCCACACAGCATCCTGCAGCAATGAGTTCCACAGCCCAGCTCTGCCTTGCGTGATGGAGTCTAGCCAGGCATTGCTTGCTTGAGGGAGCAAAGACTTGAATCAAAGGAGTCATATTGCTAAAATTCCCTCTAATAATCCCTGACCCAATATAACTTCAGTTCTTGGGCAATGAGTTAGCTCAAAGGTTACTAAAGTATACCCAGGTGACACTGACACTCACATTGACAACTAACAGTTAAAGGGCTGTGGAAGTGGAGACCAAATACTACACTCCAGTTGTTAGGGAACTGAATTTAACTCCATTTTCACACCTACATGACCTCTTTACGTTCAGGGATAGACACATACAAAACGACCAACAGTTAACCATATGTTCTAAGAGAAAGGCAGTATTTCTAAATATAATTTTACTAGGTACACTTTGAAAATAGTAACTACGTACAACAATATTAAAAATCTTAAAAATACTAAACATCAAACAACGAATTCATTTGACTTATTTTCCTTCTATCAGGATAAAAAACAATCCCAAAGCCCAGGATACTAGGATTCCTACCTTTTGATTAGTTTCACTTACAATGTCAGACCAGACAAATGCTCTCAGTTTCCTGAATGAAGAGATTTGGAAATAAGCAGTTTCTCACAACAAAAATGTTTCCAAGGTAAGGTAATGCACTTACTTGTGGGAAAGTGCCTATACAGATTGCTGATGCCAGGTGCAATCTAAGTGCAAGGAATTATTTCCTTATGTTTCTCTACTTCCTCCTGTGCGAAGGAGGGAACTTGTCATTCTTCCTTTTATTAGCAAATGCAGCTGGGAGCTAAATACGCTGGTGACTCCGACGGACTGATTTGGTAGTGTTTATGCAAGTAAGCAGCAAGAAACACTAAATCAGAGCATCAACAAATCTTAGGCTAAATGTGCAGATGAAAACCTAACACATACTAAAAACTGAATGTTCCTGAAATTAGTATTCAGTTGGTAAAGATCCCAATTTTATTTTCCGGCTTAATTTTCAAATAATTTCAGTGCTAAAGCATAACTGCAGGTGGCACAGGGGAAAAAATACCGAAACGGTTATTTTCCCCAAATTTAGAAACTATGTGAAGTTCTGTTTGGCTAAGGAAATTAGAGAACTCACAGACCAGCTAAGTAGTTAAACACATACAGAATACCTTTTTTTCAGTGGAGCAGAAAAATGTATTTAGCCAAGCTGTTTTGCATGGCACCTCCAATTTCTCCCTTCTTAATTCTCTCCGGCATCTGTGCTGCTAGTCCAAGGGTAACAACCCCATCAGGGTGGCTCCACAAAGATTAATGCAGACAACAGCCTGGCAGCATTTGATGTGTAAGTAAACAGGACTACTCTATCACTTGCATCTAACAGGTCAACAAAACAGAACCTAATTCTCTTCTTTTCTACAAGCCCAAGGGCAGGCACGCAACAGAAAAGCAAGCCAGTTCACTGTCAGTTCTACAATGCCATCGGAAAAATAACAGACAGATTTCAGCACTCCAGGTGAAGTGATGTAAAGGAACAGGGCAGGGGGTAGAAGCTGCTAATGACCTGGGGCTTTTCTTTGGTAATACCTTGCTTATTTTTTCCTCAGTGAATAAGAAAAAATTATGTAGAATGAAGACTTAGCTTGTAATTTAATTACCACAGGTTACTTTTTGCATTGTATGATACATGAAGAGCTGATAGTAAACTCAAGCTGCTGCAATAAAACTACCAAATGTGGCTACTGTGATTAATAATTAGCAAATGGCAGGTGACAAATCAAATAGAATTATAGCATCATTCAGATTATACGAACCTATTATCCCACCCTGCTGTTCTAGGGACATCCTTGCTTGTCACCTCATTCCCATCAAGTTCCAATTATATAAACATATTTGTTCTGTCCCAAATGGCTCTTACAATGGAGGTGTGTGGCATTCACTCCCGTGGCATTGCAAATGTCGTCTAGACCTTAATGATCTACATGGCAGAAGAAAGTCACAGAAGCTGACGTTAGCTTGGGGAGTCAGAACACTGGAAAGCTGAAAAGAATGGCGGGAGCTGTGAGAAGCAATATAAGAATGAAGAGAAATGGTGTCTTCTCTTCTTCTTTTGGATCAGTGGGTCTTCCACACCCAAAGCCGTCCCAAAGCTCAGCTCCCCCATCTGCACTTTCAAGCTGTCTCCTCGTAACCCACATTCCCAGCTTGTATTCAGACCCTGAATGTCAGCTGGAAGAAGGTTGCTGCTCAGCTCATTGATATCAACGGCAAAGTTCACCACTTACTCAGGTAAGAGCTCCCTGGTTTTCCCAGCCTCCTCCTAAAAATATTACACTTTGAATTCATATTTGATACATCATCATTTTGCCTACAGGCTCCGTCCTTGCTGAGGAATAAAGTGTATACAACGGTATCTAATGATAAACATATAAAGCCATCATCAATCATTCGTCAGTTACAATTACCATTTGCATCCATTTATCTAATCACAGTCTGCAGTAACTGCCACACTTAAGCACTTCAAAACCACTTTAAAGATGGAAATGTTGAGGATAACTACTGCATAATTACCTTCACATTTTGTAGCACCCGGGTAACTCATATTTCTGTCCCCTTTTCAGGTTTAATGTATATTAAATAAAGAGGAATGATTATTTACAGACACCCCCACTCACCTACATGCTCACATCTACTGATTGTGACAATGCAGGTGAGAAATGGAAGTCAGTCTCGTAAACTCTGCAACTTCAGCTGTCTCAGACACTCAGCCTCCTGGACTGTCTCTGCTGCTACTTTCAATACATCAAATTTCACATCTAACTATACAACAATACTCTTTTTTCCCCCCTCCTTCTTCTCCTCCTGAAGGAAAACTATATTATCTCTGTCCTGGATGTCAGAATTCATTCTCAGCCCTCCCTTCTCATTTCTCTTTTTCAACTCCACTAATTTGAAAAAGCCAAACAGTGGGTCCTGAGCTAGTTAACAGCTTAAAGGTCAGCTAACTTCTAACATCCAGAAGCTAGCCAAGAGAGGACAGACAACAGTTTGTTCTGCAGTGATTACAATAACTTAATTTGCTGTATTACATAAATAATGGATTCCTGAGAGTGGAACGAGTGATATTTCTGTGTTCTTTCAGCTTTTCTGTCTTGAAAAAAAAAATTACAATATGCAAGCTTTCTGCACCAAAATTAACGTTTGTCTGAAGAGCATTCTGAAGATTTGGAGGATTAAATCCAACCCTCCCTGCAATGCCAATACTGTAATTTCAACCAGCGAGCCATGCAAACACACAACTGCTACTGAGCAGTTTTCTCTATAGCACGTGCTTAGGTGACAATACGACAGGACACCCTCCCCTTTTCCCCCACATTTAAACTGACTCTTAACAGACAGGACAGTTGACAGGGTGTGTTACTATATGTAATGTCCACAAACATGATCTCTGACGGACTTTCTCTGGTCCCTTCCCTCCTTTTTCCACCCCTGTGCGCCTGTCAGACCCCTGCAGCAAGCCACGTGACTGCTAGGAAAGTGAGCTGTAGTTGCAGCATTTCTAGAAATAGTTGTATTAAAAAAACCCCCAAAAAACCAAAAACAAACAAAACTCCCCAAAAAACCCCCAACCAAACAAAAAAACCCCATATAATTGAAGTGCAGGCTGCACAACCTATTCTGTAGATGGCACTGCATGTTAAACAATGATTTTCGTCTCTTTCCACAGTACAATTTCTGAAGATAATAACCCACGTGCAGCCTCTAACGCATACAGAATATACATTTATTTAAAATCAGGAATCATTCAATGGTATTAACTTCCAACTGTAACTCCAGAAGTCATCTCTCATTTGCAGTTAATTACATTTATCCCTGTAGTACGTGACTAACGTGCAGGACAGGGTGCACCGTACAGACCCGCTGTAGTAGACAGTCCCTGTCCCAATGAGGGAACCAGACAAACAGTAGAAGAGAGGCAGTATGCTAATGAGAGCTAATGATGTGTTCCAGCCCTACTGTTGCATCCCCAGCCTGGTGTGCTACTCACTGAGGCAGCAAGTGATGCTGTGGCATGGTGGTGATTAAGATTTTTGTTTTGGGGGTTTTCTGTTTGTGATTTTTTTTTTTTTTAAAGACTGCATTTTTAGTAACTCTTGAAGGATTTGTTGAAAATAGCATCAGAGGAGGTAAACCACAAAATTGACAGAGAAATTCAGAAAACACAGGTGTAAAATCAGGACTGACAAACATCTAGGGAATCAACCCTGGGAAGTCAGAGAATGGAAACGGTGCATTTCACAAAGTGAGTAAAATTCTTCTGAGGCGATGTCAGCTGGGACACTAAAGTAATTGTGGAGGCATTAAAAGGAACACAAGCTAATCTAAAGATTCACTGACAACAATGTTTGCTTGAGATATTTGGGATGTAAAATTAATTACGAGGCAGGAGAACTCTCAAAACTCCAAGACAAGTCTTAAGTTAACCCACACAGGGTTAACAAAAGGCAGCAGCAAAGAGCAAGTGCCATGCACAAGCTCTGAAGAACCAACCAAGCTTCCAACCATACATTGCAAATGAGCAATAGAAATCTCTCCATAAGCTCACAACAGAAAGCTGTCTTTCAGAGTATTGCCAGCATTTGTTGATACGCACTTGGCAAAAAAAAAAAACCAGTTTGCAGGGTTTTGGAATGTTAAAAGGTAAACAGAGCAACCCTTCATATTTTAAAACAAAAAGGGAACAATACTTCATTATTGTAGTACAAGTAAGATTTACATTGATGTTCATACATTCCAGCCCTCAACACGATGTGGAAAGTCTTCCCTATTCCCTACTGAGTGCCTTGCATTGGCTGCATACACAGTTTTAATGTGGATTGAAAATCTTGCTTTACATACGACAGACAAAACCACAAAATATGGCAAATTTTTAGCACTAAAAAAATAAATAAATTTAGATCCATTGTGGTCGATTCACTCTATCCAGGGCATTTTGTTCTCTTACAACTATGTAGACATGTACCATATTCTAATGCTTTTGGCTATTTTAACGACAACTTTATGATTGTTTTAAAATTCTGGTAAGTATTCCAGAACCCTTTTTTCCAGAATCCTCATATGAAAAATTTACTTGATGAATGGACCTGACAGCTGTATTGGTAGGAAACCACATCTGTTGAACTACGGGTAAAGAAGCCAGATGCTAGAAATATTTGAAAGTCATTTGACTTACCATGCCTTCATACTTTGCCCAGACATTCAATGGTAAAATCAGGACGAATTCATGTAAATTACTACAGCCAACCAGCAATACATAAAAAATGTGCAGAGCTAGAAAAGGGAACCTTATAGCATTTCTGAGTGAGAAGAGATATTCAAACAGGAACCAGTACTGACAGCTGACCCTGGAGACTGAGATTAAAGTCACTATCACCTTATTTTACATACAGAAAAGCCATTTCAGGCATTTTTGAAGGTTATATCTCCCACTGCAGAACTGGGCTTGTAGTAAGTACTTCTGCACGTTTAACGCTACCCACTGAATAATCCCTTTATATTACATGGAACTAGTCACATGTATGAAAATATATGGATGCCTAAATCTTCCCATGAATTGAGGGGCTTAAGTTACGCTAGTTCAGTGAAAGAAAGGACAGAGGCATCTCCAGATTAACATACTAATATTAAAGTCAACGTGCAATTCTCCCATTAATTCCACAAGCTTGGTATTAAGCTCCAATGTTTTCATAAAACATGACTTCTTCACCATACTTTGGATATACAGACCACAGGATGGCAAGGTATGTTTACAAGGGTTTCACGATGATTACATGGGAATAAATTTGGAAGAGGTACTTTATTTGTGTGTACCAAAGCTATTTATAAATTGTCCAGGTCAACTGAAGCCTGTCTTGTTAATACCTCTCAAGTCGTATAATGAATTGTTCCATGTCGGACACACTTGACTCAGCTTACATATGCTTTAGATAACATTTTAAAAATTAAATCTATTCTGTTCTATATTATAGAACAAAGGAATGAAATAGAAGAAGGCAAGGAATAATTAACTATTCTTTGAGTGGGAGAGAGGGTTGCCTAAATTTATTTGGATTAAAACTAAAATTTGACTTGTAAAATGAATGGAAAACTGACCATGCTTCAGCTTCAACTGACTAGACCCAGCAGACTGTCTACAGTATCAAATCACGTAATTATTATTAAATGATGGTTGGAAATGTAACACCTGTTAAAACCCAGAATGTTAACATCTAAGCTATCATCATCGAATTTCCAGATACATGAAGGAAATACGCTGAAGAATACCGACTTATTCACGCCACAGCTTTTAATTCTACATTGAGCTTTTAAATGCATAAGCCAGATTCATTATATCAAAGCTCTCTATAATTGTGTTTTGCCTTTTTTTTCCCTTTTTTTCCCTGTATCAATGCTTTATAAAATGGAAAAAATCCCCTGATATTTCTCTTTATAACTTGCTTTTTTCCCCAGTTTGTTTTTATAAGCAAAACAAACCCTATCTTTCTCTCCAACTTCTCTGCTTTAAATCAAGAAGCAAGCTCCTGATGAGTGTTCATGCAGCTGATTAGAAAATTGTCTTATAAACAGCATCATTAAGTAGGATGCCAATCAGCAGTGATACAGTGGTATTGCTGGTACCTGTATAAATTACAGAGTTATGCCCTACGCTTGGGAAACCTAAACGTGCAATTCTGAGATTTCTTATTGGCAATTAGATTATAAATGCTGTGTTCTAATACTTAACAGCATGAGAATATATTTATCACATGCTCTATCTGCAGAATACAGAAAGGAAAAAAAAATTCTAACTGGAGCAGACTTTCTGAAGAAGCTGTTATGAAGGAACGCCCAACACTGAAAGCTTATAAAAGAGGAACCTTTTTTTACGTTTTTCAGAGTGACTCCATAGGAAAGCCACACTGATTGTAAGCTCTCTTGACATCCACTCCACCCCCATTTATTTGGATTTACTATTTGTCTTAGGACATGTACCACCACCCACTTAAAATTTGTAAAAATATCTGGACTCGTTTGAAAGCTTTCATTGGTTTTATCAATATTTTCTTATTAAATACAAGGAAAAGCTTCAAAATGTAGGTAACGCAGGAAACACAGCTACCACATACTGACCTTGACTTGTATTGATACAATGGGACATGCTACATACAGTTACCCGTTAATAATACGTGGACCCACATTCACTTGGATGTAACACACACGGAAGATGACTCTTAAGAAATGCAAATGCTGCAAAGTCACGGACTTGAAAGCTATGGAATGCCAGAATTAAAGTTTGCCCGTGAAATTTTAATTCAGGTTCTGTAGCTTTCATCCTTTAATTATACAGTCACATTAACCAAGCAAGCCAGACTCTTTCAGTAGTGTTCTCTTAACCGACACACTTTGAGCCTTGATTCATCAGAGGGCTTTATGCCTTATTTACTGCATAGATTTAAACTGTATTGAACGCATGCACATTAAATTCCTCATGGACTCAATTCTGTATGTTGCTCATTACAACAGAATTGATAATGTCATTGCACCTGTTAAACTGTTCCAGAGCAAAGGCACGGACACATCAATGTCAAAAGTGGGGTATCTTAAATACGATACCATAGCTTGGATTTTGGTTTATCCTGTGCTTTCCAGGACTAAGGCAGTGGTCTCAGGAACGTCGCAGTGCTGAAAGTTCAGCTCAAGCGCTAAGAGAAATGAATGGATAACTTGCAGGTAACTAAAGTACTTGCATAAATTAAAAAATCCAGACAATCAACTGCCTGAACCACAAGAAAATCTAATGTTTCAGCAGTGCTGCACCTTATTCCTCCCAGGTGCCTCAGTTTCTGGGGAGAGGCTAAGGTTGTACACATCTGCACCTTCAAGGATGGTTCCAGATTCATTCCCAGGGAATACACCTGGGACACTAAATGACGCCGGCATCCTGAATCTATAAGCATCATAACATCCCAAACCAGTACTTAATTTTATTTCTCTGTTTCTGGTTTCCCCCTAATTTCAGAGTCTGGAACTGGTAGCCATAGGAGTGCAAGTAAAGAGTTTTTCTTCTTGTTTTTACTTCAAATGTCTAATGCCATCTTTTGCCATTCGATTGGTACCCAGGCAGATCCTGGGGACAGGCCTGTACCACCTGAGCTGATCAGTTTACTGACAGTACAAGTAGGTTATTATGCCTGGACAGCAGTGGAAAATGAGAGAGATTGCAAAGAAATAACAAGAAAGACTGAGACTTCAGGTCTCAACTCAGTATCAGCTGTCTACTTAAGACACCTTTGTTCTAATTTTCTCAATCTCTGTATTTGTATCTTCCCATGTTTTGATGTTACCTGCCCTTTCTTCTCTCCAAACATGTTTCTAATCCCAAACACGTTCTCCCCACATCCCAGTTTTGCCATTCTCTCTCTCCTTTTTTTCTTTCCCTTCCTGATGATGCCCTGGCTCTCCCACATGAATTTACTGCCCAAATGAAGCCACAGCTGCTTCTATGGCAAGACATGCATTCATCTATCAGAAATTTGTATTTTCCAACTCACCTGAAAACAACAGATTTGCTTAGTGGTCTGCAATTGGCATGTACATCTAAAATTAATAGTTCCAGAGCACAATTGCTACAGTCAGTTGTTAATGGCTTATAAATTACGGATCAGGATGCCATAAACAGCTTAATAGCATACAACAAAAGTCAATGACGACATCCACCAGACTTTTGTCCTCTCCAGTACTTCATACAACAGCAAGGAAAAACCTCTCTCTTCTTTTCCACAAACATCTAGAGGCAAAACTGGGGAAGGGCAGGTCGCTCTTACATTGAGGGCAGGTTCCCCTAATGTGAAAACTTTACAAAGGGAGCAGCGAATGAAGAATTGAGACACCACAGAGGGAATAACCAGAACTGTTTGCCATTAAGGTACAGGAACACATCACTGCAGAGGAAATAATTTGCCTTGGTATCATGTTTTTGAGGAGAAGAGAAATCACATACACCAGAAGGTACTAAAGAATAAACAGAATGAAAAGGTCCATAAAGAAATCGGAAAGAAGGAGTCAATTTTTAACGGCAACATCTACCTACTTGAACAACCCCCAAAAATCTGAATACTACACCTGTTCATTAACTCAGCCACCACAGACAAACACATCTCTTTTTTTTAACTCTGGGACACTCCAGCCAGACATGACTGATTTGTCTTCCTACCGATCGTTGCCCTTTTGTGGTTCTGCAGAGACGTTGGGAACCGGCAATAAGTCATCACATGCCTCAGAGAGCTTTCTTGTTTTTGGAAATCTCTTGGCAGTGTGACATTTACATTTATTATGGCTGATTCTGGGCATTTAAATATGAAAACGATTAAAGTATATTTGCAAGGGATATGACAAATGAGCAGTTGTACTCTGGCCGATTTTTCACTGACTTTCATTCCAGTACACTATTATGTTTCAGCTTTGCTTCTGCCACTGCCTAAATGAGATGACTTCCCCGTATCCATAGGGGCAGGTTAACAATAAGAACGCCTTCAGGGTTAAATGTCTTTAGTAGAAACTCAAAGGTCTCTTTCTTGGACAACTTCTGCTCCCACACCCACTGATGAAAATTCAGGGCCACCACTGAAATTCACAGATTTACTTTGGACTCCCACAATCTAAATGGCAGCTCTCTGCAGCTCTCTTTTCCCCAGAAAGGTGCTTTGTCTTTACAACTCATACCCTTCTGTAGCAGCAGGCTGCTTTTTGATTTTCATGTGATTTTAGTATTCTCCCCAATTTACTGCCACCAGAGAGCTGAGGATTATCTATACCAAAGCTGGGTTGAAGCAGAGCACCTATTTCCTCATACCTCCAGGTTACATTTCCATGAGCAGATGGAGGGACTGAAGTAACATAGGGGATGCAAGGGAAAGAAAAGCATTTTGCTCTCTTGACAACCCTCTCACCTCTGTATTAATAATGAAATTAGTTTCCGCAGTTGCAATGTGCCATGGCAACGTAGCTAGACATAAATGTCTCCAGTTTACTTCAGGATGGTCTTTCTTACGTTGTTGAGAGCCATCCACTCTGTGCGCAGCTGTGCTGGAAAAGTCTGAGATTTTTTTATTCTACCTCTTTCTGGCAATTACTGCCTATTACTACTGTATGGAAGGATCACATACATACTCCCCTATGTCCCATTAACGATGGCCATCCAGCTGGGCTACACTTACCACTCGAAGTGGTTTGAACTAGTTCAGAGCTAAGGTACTCACATGAATCTTTCTGTAAGTGGAGTCCTACAGCAGTAACGTTGCCCCAACAGTGTGATCTGGAAGAGTGTTATCTGTTTATCACTTAAAGCAGCCTTTCCAAACTGAATGCCAGGACTCTGCTACCCTGCTAAAGAAGAGCTGGAACCAAGTCTCCCTCCACCTAATCCCAAAAATTCATTGAAATATGTGGAAATGGACTGAACGCGTGACCTCAAATTCCTATTTCAAGCCCCTTCACCAATTTTGACTGAGTTTTCAAGCTGCTGTTAAGGAAAAAATGCAAATACAGCTTTAGGGGTCCAGGACAACCGAGGTCTGTGTTCATCAGTCCTTTAACATACGCCAAATGGTCTTTTTGGTTCAAAATCATTTCATGCAATGCTAAGCAATGCCCTCATTGTTGCTTTCGCTGACTTGCAGTAAACCAGTGGGATGCCAGGCTGCCACCATCAGAACACCTGCTTTATTGGGAAAGTATTTCAGCAGGCCTTGCCTTGTAATAAATTATGTGACCCTGGAAGGCAGACAGCAACGCTCCTGCAGGCAAATAGCTCACCAGAGGTCAAAACCACCCACAGCTTTGGGAGCAGCAGCATCATTTTTGTCACCCCGCCCTACCCAAGGTCTTAGAGCTGGAATGAATATGGGAAAAAAATACATCACTGAAGCTCTGAAGATAGATCCCATTTGATGGACTGGGAGTCTTCTACCAATGAAGAACATGAGAAGGGAAAGAAGGAAAGGAAAGCAGAGGAGAACAGAATCCAGCTGTGAAACTTTTTACTCTGCCACTGAAAAAAGAGCAATTCCCAGGAATGCTGCTTAGTTTGCCTCAGTCAGAATGAACTGGGGCAGCAAAGTGTGCAATATAAACTATTTCAGTTACGAAACAAGTTACAGAGTGCTTATACAAACAGCTTCACTAGCACGCAGATAGTTGTCTACTGTCCTAATTTACAGCCTTTTGCAGAACAGTCCCTCACCCTCTGACTTTTTTTTAAGGAGTTACTAGTTTTCTTTTGTCTTTTTGACTCTGCATTTCTCCCGAGACATAAAACCCCACTGCTTTTTTAATCTTTTTTGTTCCATTCACAATGCAATGTCAACAAAACTCCAATGAAGTAAAACTGGGAAAAAAACAGTGCAAACATTTCAATTTTGCTAACAATGGAAACGGCATCAAACAGATTTTCCATCCTGTTTATCTACCTGTGAATTCAGTAGTCAGTGGATGCTCTGTTGCTACAGCGAGAGGAAGGTCTTGCTCTCATTGTTATTGCTATTGCCTATTGAAGTGAGATGACAATGGGGCTCTTTTGAATGGTAGCATTTTACAGCAATTTAACTTCCTGCCTAAAGAAGCAAATTTGCATGACAATTATCCGGAAAACACAATCACATACCCCACAGTTTTTATATATATATATATGTGTGTGTGTATATATATGTATATATGCCAGCATTTTCAGTACAGGTATGACATACAGCATACAAAAGCCATAGGGATGAAGAGTGAATTTGTTGGCAAGATTATTTTCTAGAGTAATTTCCTAGAAAAGGAACCATTTCCTAGAAAAGCCTACCATTACCCTCCAACCTCTTCCATGATGAACAGTGCAGCTGATTTCCACCTTCATTCTTATTCACCTTCCATGAAAGCACCACTGAGGACCTAATGAAGAATGCTAGGTAGTTCTGGTGTTATTGGATTTTTCGTTATTTATTTATTAGACACGGGAGCTGCTATCAGCGAGCAGCCAGGTGAGTCAAATCAGATAAAGCATTATCCGATTCCTGTGCTGTAAATCAGATTTTAATAGAGAAAAGATCTGTATCCCTTTGGGAATGGAAAGAATATGTTTATAGTGTGTTCTGAATGTGTCCTGCACAACAGTAAATATGGATAAAAAAAATTGTCTCTAATCAATTTATCAATTTTCCACTTTCTTCTCCAAATTATTTCAGCCATAAGATGAGAACTAAAATAAATGAAAGTTCTGTTTGTGCCAAGTATGCATAACAGCATGTAGACATAGAACCATAGAATCATTAAGGTTGGAAAAGACCTCAAGGATCATCAAGTCCAACCCAACATGTTGCATCTTCACACAGACACACAAAAAAATAACGAATTCTGCAATATTAAAATATATATTCAAGACATCATAGTTTCTCTGCCAGCAGATTACTTTACAGATTCAGCCATTGAAATGAGACCTTTGGTAGCCTGCTCTCACCCCCAATACAGCTTCTCAGTTATTTATCCTTGTCTTTTTCTATTCAGAGGCCATGAAGTCTCTTGACAGGATGTGTAGAGTGGACGCAGATAACAATTGACTACCTCTTGAAGGTCTGACAAACTTTAATCAGCAGAGTAATCTAGATATGCTCAGACAGCGATCAGTGTTAAACATTACAAAGCTCGATGAAAAGCCACCTCTTTCTTGTAATGCAGTGTTATTTGAATTTCGAGTTGATGGAAGTTATTGTTTGCAAAAATGAGGGCTGCCCTCTCACCTAACACATCATTTTTGACTGTTCAGACGTAACTAAAATTCTGGAACTAGTTTATCACCCAGACCCTTATTTTTAAAAACAAACTTGTTAGGTCATATTCAATTAATTCCATAACAAACTGGAGAAAAAGGCCTTTCAGGTCATGTTTGGCTTTAAAATGCCCCTTCTTTCATGATTTACACAGGAAAATGAATTTAGAACCAAACCACTTGATTCATTGCGGTTTATGAAGGTGTGTGCTCAGAGTGCCAGTAAGAAATAATCATGGGAAACTCTGCCTCTGCCAGCCATCAACAGCAATGCTGACGTCCACGTCACAATTCAGTATCTTTCATTCCTTTTTCTTCTGATTTTTAAAAGTAGCTGTAAAACTACAGGCAGCATAAAAAAATACTTCTTTGTTCTTCAGAAAAAGAAAAAAAAAAGACTGAATTGAGTGTAATAAAAGTCCCTGTAGGTCTGTATCTAGCTATGCCTCTAAGTAACCCGAAAAAGTTTATTACAGCACAACTAGAATGATAAACATCTAAACTCAGGGCTAGGTACAAACTATTTGTTACTATTGCCCTTCCCACTGTGTTCCCCTCCATCTGGCACTGCTAGACTAGTAACCCCTTTCTCCTTAGCTTCAGCAGATCAGGCAATTTTAATTTAGCAGTAACAAAGTCACATAATGGGTGGGAGCAGACCGACCATCTTTAAAATTACCATCTTTCTAATGAGCACCTTGGAAACCTGATGATATTTATGTAATTAAACTAAAAAAAAAAATCAGATGTATCTGAAAAATAACTTTTTTAACCTAATAATCAAAACCACATGAAAAAATTGCAACCTTCCAGCACCTAATGCATTTTGATCTACACAGTAGTCTTTTGCAAAGCAACGTAGGCTTCAGAGATGCCTCCTTTATTAATGTGAGGCTGGCTTGAGCTTCTTTAAACCTCACTCTGGAGGGCAGAACGTTTATATTATGAACAGTCCACAGACTTCCTTGCACAACAGGAGATGAGCAGAGGAAGATTCAGTACTGTACTTGTCAACTGAATTTACCAATAAAAATGAAAATATTTGACTCTTTCAAATGAAGATAACGTCCTCTGTACAATGCATTCATCTTTTACAATCCAGTTTAAAAGGATGAAAACATCACTAGCCAGACAGCTCTTCACCTGGCAAGACTCTCATGTCTTGAAATTAACGCCACATTTATATCTTTTATCATTAGCGAGCTCATGCCTGCACATGCTCAAACCCCCCGTGGAACAAGACATTCCCTAAGTTTTCCTAAGTAAATACATCCTGAATTACTCAGTGTGGGAGGAGGGGGCAGGAGGATGAAGATTGTTTCAGGTTTTTTTTTGATGAAGAAAGCTCCTTTCTCTATAGATACATGTCCCTGTTCCAGATCAAATGCACCTTTTCCCACTTTAAAAATAATAATAAAAAAATATCTATTCATTCAGAGTTGACAAACAGACAATATACATGAAGCAGCGCAGGGGAAGTGAGGTAACTCTAATAATCCGTAACACATTATTATTTGTCTGTTGCAACTTTATGGTTTATAACCAGGAGTTTAGGCACTCATAGCTTCCCCTCCCTGCAGGGCAATGGATCAGGATGGTAATGTATCATGACCTCAACAAATGTTCTATTTAAACAGCACAATGACTCCCAAATGGAAAACACGTTTCTGCCTGCAATATCTCAAGTTTAAATATATTAATCTTTTTTTTTTTAAACTTAATTTCTAGGAAAAAAAAAAAAAGCTTGGCAGGGATTCAATGCCATGTTCCACCTTCAGACACATAAGCCCTTCAGCACCGGAGAGGCTGGTGTAAATGTGCAGCTAGAACAACGTCAAACCCGCCGTCCCCGAAGCGGCTGACTTACTGAGGTTCCAGCGGAGGCCTGTGGTGCTCACGCTCTCGCAGGAGTTCCCGATGGGGATGAGGCCGCACCAGGCACCTTCCAGTCCTGTGTCCACGTGCAGCTTGTGCTTGCCCTGCAAGACAGAAGGGCCCGACAACCTTTCAGCTATGCAATGTGCCGTGCTACTTTTGTCTCGCAATAGGGAGGGAGGAGGAAAGGGAGAGGAGAGGTACAAGCTCTCTCATTCTGTGATCACAGATATTGTCTGCCATGAAGTTTATGGTGAAGGAGAGAAATAAGACAGAAGACTGTTTCCAATGAATGGACATATCACTGCTCAGAGCTACTTGAGGAGAGTAGCAAACTCACTACACTTATAAACTAGTTAGGAATACGAAAAAGAGAGGTGAAAGTAACTGAGCCAACAGAGAAACTGATTAAGTCCTGTATTCTCAAAAACTGTGTCTACCTACTATTAGGTTTGTATTTCCTATTTATGACAGTCTGGCCCAGCTCACAGATAGGGATTCAATCCAATAAGACATTTATGCAGAAATCTGTCTTTCTGTTCCCATGAAATAAATCTTTAAAACAGAAGATGTCATGACCAGAGGCTTGCCAATATCTAGGATTTTATCTGAAGTCTTTCCCTGTCTGATACTTCCCTAAAAATCTCAGCTCACATGTCCCAGGGATTATGTGAGAAGCTTGACTTTCTTCCCTAAGAGGATGTTTTCTAGCCCCCAGTTGTTAAGAAAAACTTTAAATTTGGAGCCCAAAGAAAGCAAATAATCATAAACTGAAATATTAAAATGCAATTTATTTTTTAAAAAAACCTCTCAATTGTTAAGCCAAAGTCATGGCTTAGGGATTGGTTCACTGATACTACACAAGACAATTTAAAAGACTTTTCTTTAACTAGATCAGTAAGGGATCTTAAACAGATCAGTAAAGATTGAGGACAGTGCGGATAGAAAAGGGAAATGGTCATCGGGGGGATGAAAACAAACAAAAAACCTGAATGACCTGCTCATTTTTGCCAAAAACGATTAATCAGCCAAAGCGTTTGTACAGTAAGGCTCTAAAGTCAAAGCTCTGCGAGTCTGCCACAGAGAAAATTAGGTGTCCAAGCTTATCTGCAGGTTTTCAAATACAGATCCTTCAGCCAAGCAAGATGGAACTGCTATTTGCAGGAGGAAGGAAGGAACAGAGCTTGTAATTTGCAAATACAAGTAATAATTTGTTCTATTTAAATCTCTGTGATTAAAGGAACAATGATATACCGTCACTTAAAATACGACACTGTTTTCAGTTTCTGCAGAACTCAAAGTTCCAAAATTACGATTAAAAAGAAAACCAAAGTTTGACTAAATAAATCCTTCCAAGTTTGTTTTTTGTTTTTTTTTCCCCTCTGTGGGAGGTAACTGAAATATTTTCACATTTAACTTAAGAATCAAATATTACCATGTTTGAATGACACTGGTGATAAAATAATGGCAAAGAATACAGCTCCATTGATTTTAATCTTATTAAGTCAGTTTTGAAAAACATGGATCAATCTTCAGCATTGATTTTTTTTTCTTAATTTTGTCTCTGATGCTGGGAAATAAGATCAATTTCTAAGTTCAGCAATAAGAAGAAAATGTCAGAAGACATTTTTAAGGATGCTTCATTCATATAGGTTGAACTTTTCCTTTTGATTCTCATGTCTTGTGTTATAAGAAAGCACTTAAGCAGCAGTGGTTAAAATATACCCCCACTCCAGCACTGCTGTTGCCAAGGAAAGACCTAAAGACATAGTTCTCTGTCACATCTCCTATCTCAAATGAATAGAAATCTGATTGCCAGGAACTCATATACCTAACTCTATCCAAGATTGTAAGGCACCAAAATCCTCAGTCAAAAATTTGCAAGCTGAAAAGCATATGAACAAGTATCAAGATAAAAGCTGACAGTTTCTACGCGTGCACAGATACCCCACAGGCACTTCATGGAAGAATAGAGAAAATTACTGCTCCAAGTGCTTTCCAGACTGACTTGAATAAATATATTGCAATAAATGTATACTCTAAAACAGATATCAACTAAATTTGATGAAAGAGACAGAACAGGGACTGATCTTCAGTGCTGCAATCTGAAGGGACTTGAAGGAGGGAAACCTGGAACCTGGCAGGTTGAGACCAGACACAGGGGGGAGGCATGAAGCCAGTGAACAACATGCTGGGGAAGAATAAGGAATTAAATTCAGCTTTAAAAAACAAGTGAAGAAAGATATAATAAACAGATCTTGGAAACTGCAGAAGAACTAGGACCTGTGAAAGGTAATGGGGAAGGAAAAGGAACGAGTTGTTACATGACTAGAGGACAAAGCAGCCTTATTCTAATTTTCATGCTGCCCTGACAGTTTGTCTACTATAAATAAATCTACTGAATATCTTAACTTCCAGAAGTCACTTATTTTTCTGAATGGTATACTCTCACCTGTGCTTGCTGCAAGATCTGGGACTACAAAGAAACAGAATTTCTTGAGATCTGGACAACTGCCCTAGGGTACCTCCTCCACCAGCTAGATATTGTTTTCCAGAATCTTTTGATAAAACATCACTTCATATCAGTTTTAGTTCAATGACTACTCCATAGATGGCAGCACACACTTGAAAACAACAACAGCAGCAAAAAAAACTAAACACAGATGTCATAGTGTTACCCAGGGAAGAAACAAAAACCACAATCTGTTTTAGTACATAAACATCTGGGTGCAGAAAATGGTACAGAGATAAAAGATTCGGGGAATGGGGGGAAATCAACACAATCACCCAGGACTGCCGCAGAGAAGAGGAGGAAAGGAACAAAGAAGAAACCAATCTGAGAACTTTTATGTTGAAAATCAAATATCATGATTGGCTACAAAGTAGAAACAAAGTTCCAGAAATACTTCTACTAATTATTAGTTGTGTAAGAGCTTGACTTAACAATAAGAAAAGCTTTTAGGCTGAGACTCTAAGCATGACAAATATAGCCAATTTTTCTAAAAGGGTGTATTTAAGAAGAGCTATTTTGTTATAACCTTAAAATATCATCAATTGTCTTTTCAGACAAATATACATAGCGTCAAGTTGCTATTACACAAATGCTATTTACAGAACATTATTTGCGCCAACCAGCCTTTTTGTTGCTGATGAATATAAAAGTATCCACGGTTCCAATGAAAACTCAGAACTCTAAAAACTCTTGTATATCATATCATTGACTGCTTAAACTCATATGGAAAAACCAGCACATTTATCATATTTCAAAACAGTTTCAAAAGCATTGGACCCAACCTTGCCAATCCTTACTATTAAACGTTAGTGCTCCTGTACGGAAACTGACAGACTTCAGTATACCAACTATTTGCAAGACAGAACCCCACCAAGCCTAGCCTTCAAAGAGGGGCACTTCATAAAATGACTCACTCTACAATGATAAAATCCTAGGCAATAGAGAGAGAATAAATTATAATCATTATTAGACCCAATTAATGAACATATCTGCTTCAAACCAACTTCTGACAAGGGTATAGAAAGAAATCCCCGTGGAGGTAAGTGCCACTAAAATGAAAAGATTTACTGTACCCTGAGATTAGACATTGAAGTGGTAGCTACTGTATACCCAAGGTACAAATTATCCACAAAGAGTAACTGATCCCAGAGTTTCACGCATCCGCCTATGAACTTTTTCCATAGGACTGGTAAAACCCTCCTGAGAGGACACTTCTCAAGTAACATTGATTTTGTTGGTTTTTTTGTTTTACTGAGCACAGTAGGTGCATCCCTTGTTTGCCCATCACCTGCTGCAGCACGAGCACGTAAAACAACTTTTTCTGCAGCCAAGGTTAATATGACTGACAAGAAAACAGTGATGATGGGTGCAAAAAAATACAAAAATCTCTTCTTCTCTGCAGACTGCAAGCAGTTAAAACTGCCATCAGCATAGACACCACTAACACACACACAAATGAATTGATGAAAACACTTTATCAAGCAAACAAAATATATGAGTACAAAAGCTGCTTTAAAAGGGAGTTTGTGTGGTTTCGTTTCTTTTCACAAACATATCTTACAGATCGACATATGCCATAAATACTAATTCTTGTTCTACTCTGAATATTACCCTAAAGAAAAATTCATTCTGTTGAAACTTCCCACTCACAAATGGAATTCCACAACATTTTCTTCAGTCTCCCATAAATCAATGCAAAATACACCACAAATGCAGCCTGAAACTATAATCGAGAACTGTCTGGTCCTTCTCTAGATTCAAACAAGCCTTACACTGGCCCACTGTGACATCTTATCCTTGAGTTTTTGCGTTGGACGCCCTATCCTCAGCAGGCCCATTGTTATAGGTTTAATTAGCATTTTAGCGATGCCTTTTAAAAAAATCAGAACCATTTTTTTATATCCATTTACGAGACTACAGAGTACAATAGATTGCAGATACGAGTGAAAAGCAGACAAGCTGCTGAAGATTTCATATTGCCTGTATAATTATTATGCAATGGTGCAGTTAAATTGTCCGTCCAGAGGAGCCTTTACTAAGGGCACTAATATTCTATAATTCCTAAGTTATAAAAATTACAGCATGATCTTTCTCACCATCCACCAGTTTATAATACATTTAGTGTCACTGTTCATTCTTTCCTGTGCATTTCTACAGGTGAAGAGTCCAGAGGACATCTTCTACCTAGACTACATTCTCTTATTTTCCTTAGTATTAGAGAAGAGTGGGAGTTAATTTAAAAGACCGGACATTGTTCACCTAACTTGTGGCAAGAAACAATTTCTTCTTCATAGCACCTAGTTACTAAGTATTACTGGAAGGCACCTTCATGCTGCGTAAGAATACACAGAATTTTTGTGTGAGTATATAGTGCTAGAGGTTTTTTTGTTTTGTTTTTCAGAAGTGCTTAGGCTCTGTTTCTATACAACAAGAAGTATGGTTACCAAGCCTAACGCATATCAGCATTTACTAACATATGCTATACAACAGTATTCGATTTTTTTTTTCTTGTCTGGGTTGCTCAGATCAGGTTGCTTTCTCTATTCATCTTGCTTTCTCTTCCATATTACAGCTAATCTTCCTTCCCTTGCACATAGTTCTTCACAGTCCATCCTGAGATGGAGCCTAGCATGTCCTATTTACTGGGAAGAGATCAATTGATTAATTTTTCCTTTCATCAACTACTGACCATGTCAATCTTGGCTGGTTGTTGTAGCAGGTGCCTTTGTGACTCCCCCTAAGATTCAAGTCTGTTCTCAAAAGTCTTACCAGACATACTGGCAAATCTCCATAGCTCTCCTCCTCCAAAATCTCACATAAGCAAGAAGAATGATCAACAGGCTGCTGGTCAATGTCTTCCTGTTGTTTCTTGTACTCTTCAATCTACAGCCATGTGACACCCTTGCTTTTTTATGCGCTATATGATTCAGCAAACCACAAGCCCACAAATCCCTTATACACCACCATTCTTTCCATAGAAGTGGCTTCATATTTGGGGGCTTCATTTTAGGATTAGGGGCTTCATAAAAGCCTGGCCTCCATATTTCTTTGGTGCAAACAAACTGAAGGACCGAGCTCTTTGCGTTGAGTGGGGGAATCTCACAACTGCTCTTTTCTCCCTTCCATTTCTGACTGTTACTTTCACATACATCTAGGTAAGAAAGAGAGAGGCCCAAAGTAGCGAAGAATGAACTTTGGAGACAATTTTCAGCACTCATTCTTGATCTCTGTTACAGGAAGGATGATTTGCTGTTACTATACAGGCATTCACTGACCTAGGGTAAGAAACAATATCTATTTTCAGTAGACAAGGAAACAGTTTCTGCTTTATAACAGCGGGCTTTGAAGAAGTGCTCTGTCTGATCTTGTGCTAGCCATGACTGACTGCTCCTCTCTGCACCTGTGAAATTCAAAGACCTGTTGCTCAAGTCAGGAAGAACAAATATAACTAAAGAAACTTCAAGCTGGCCATTCAAACATTTTTTTTTCTCCCCCTTTTTTCCACCTTCTTTCCATTTTCTTGTATAGCTAAGCAGTCAGCTGGAGATTACAGTCCACACAAAAAATCCATGTTTTCCTTGGAACACATGGTGGGTAAACAGAACACTGTACTACCCTGAACTCCCTTTTCCTCCTTTATGACTCACACTTGGATAGGGGTGTGAAGTTTATTGCAACAGCCTTTTCATGATGGATATAGCTTCAGTTCCTTTGCATTTCAGTGGGAACTGGACCCACAACATCAGTGCAATCAGTGACAGATTTGGTCCTCAGAATACAGAGGAATATTCAAAAGCATACTAAAATAATTCAAAGTAGGCCAACCTGAGTCCTCAATCTTTGACAGTGATTTTTTTTACCATAAACAAACACAGTCAGCCTGGCACCTTTTCTCACAAGACTTTGAAGCTCTGAAAGCTGAATGCATCTTTCCAGCATCTCATTTGTCATCATGGTTATAATTCTGAGGGAGCATCCCAAAAGAATTATACTGGTATATTTAAAATATCGCCAGAAGGTAGAAGAAATCGTATTGCGTAGCAGACAATGAAAGAAAAAAAATCTCCATGTGGCATTTACCTTCTGCCTTCCTTAGACCTATGTGGAGGATCTCTTCTATCCTCCAGATGAGTATCCAAAATCACCAACATGCTGAGAGCACACTCAGCCTTAGCATGACATGGTTGAGTTTAAAATTGTTGGTGCAATGAGAAAAAAAAGCAGAGTTGCTACCATGGCTTCCAAGAGAGCAAACTTGCAGCTACTCAAGAAGCTACTTAGCAATGTCCCCTGGGAATCTGCTTTTGGTGAGCCCTGAAGTGGTCAGGCAGTTGGACAAGATGATCGCTGTAGGTCCCCTCCAATTGCACTCTTCTATTGTATTCTGTTAAGTCTTTTCTATTTACTGTTTGGGAATAAAATAGAATTTTTACCCAAGAAAAAGGGGGCCACTGTGGAACAAGTAATGTTATACCAAATACAGAACAAGATAATGCAAGAAGAAAAACCCTGACATAAAACATAAAATAAGGGTCAACAGAACAACAGATGGCTGTAAAAACAATGCACGGCTCACCCAGCCAAATGCAGAAAGGCTTGGAACAGGTAATACTGGCTGTTTAGGCCTTTTGACTCATAAATATTGTATTTTCTGTATATAAAAATTTTCAGTCTGTTTCACACAATAGCAAGTCAGAACCCAGCTTTTGGAAAAGGAGCTGGACTCTCCTATAAAACAGAAACTTTCTAGGTCAAAAATATTTGTGGCCAAACCTATTAATGAAACAGAAGAATCAAGTTAGATTCTCCCATCAAAAAAGTGTCAAAAAAAGAAACATAAAGACAATCTAGAAAGAAATAATATATCGCCAAATCTTTGAAAAATCTAAAAGCTAAACAATTAATTTAAAGCTATTTAAAGTACTAATAAACTTCAGAACTAGAAACTGATGTCTCTCATTAAATACATAATTGAGGATTGTTTATGGAATTCGGTGCACTACTCTTGAATACTAGATTTCCTCCCTTCATAACGTTCTCCAGCTACATCTCCCTCTTAGAAAGCATTTACATAATTTCATTGCTGCTTCTGCTCCATGAAGCGAGATGCCCTTGGGCTAGTACTAGGAAAGAACCGCATTCAAGCCATCTAAGATTTCAGAATGAAAACCCTATTGCTTGCCTGAAAACATACTAGCAACAAGGCTGCAGAAGTTTGCAGACCAGGAAAACTTTTCAGCTACAAGAAAATACATTCTCTTCCAACAAATCTAAGGCTTACACATGGTACAGAAAGGAATTCAAAAATGCCTTTTTTTTTTTTTGCCTGGTTTTAAAAATAACTAGCTAGTGTCCTGGGAACTGGGCAGGGGGAAAGGTGGCTGTCAAATTTCTGGCAGTAGAGAGTATTATCCTCTGAAAATCAGATCTATTTCATAGTGTTTATTTTGGACCCTCAAATACTATACACTCACCTCCTCAATTTAAATTATAAATTGTGATGAATGAAATGCAATATATACAAGTTTACTAATTTACTCAGCTTTACTGTATGCTTATGAACATTTTCACAAAATTTCACATGGGCACGTATGGACTGAGAATTATTTATGTGAACAGTCATCTTTATTATATAAAGCCAACAATGCATGGGTGTCTGCAAACGTATCTGACTGTCCATTTGTCTGTACCTCCATATACTTTAGGGAAAAAAGTTTGACTATGAACAGTAAGACAATCTTCTTACATCTAACAACAGATTTTCCTCCTTCTAAGACATATGTATGCGCCTGCCCCTCTAATATGAGCCATGGAATTAATTTATTTTCATTCCTTTTTAACAAGCTGATGTGGTCCAGCTTTGTGATACCAAAGCCTCCTATTTGCAGCTGCAGGTGTTGCAGACATCACTTCTGTGGCTGCTGGTTGGGCTGTGCCTCTGTTTCCCCTTCGTCAGCATCAGCCCCTTTGAGTGCCTCATCTGTTCCCTACAGCCAGTGAACACACAGACCACAGACCTTCTGGCATGGAGCATGGTATAAGGAAGACAACTTTTTACAATCTAAATCTACCCTCTTTCAGTTTAAAACTATTGCCCCTTGTCCTTTCACTATAGGTCTTGGTAAAAATTCTCTCTCCATCTTTCTTATAAAACCCCTTACATACTGAAAATACAGTCTTCCAGGAGCCTTCTCTTCTCCAGGCTGAACAACCCCAACTGTTTCAGCCTGTCCTCATAGGAGAGGTATCCAGAAAACCATTTAGCTCAAAATGATCTGAAAACGCCTAATGAGGAAGAAAGTTTTGAAGAACTTTTCTCCCCAAAACACTTGAACCCTTTTTTTTTTAAAAAAAAATAATAGAGAACTAAATCAGAACGTATTTTGTGAGGACTACATAAAATAACAGCACTACAAAAGAGCAGAAAAAAGGTTAACTACTCTTAAGTTTCTCCTGACTTATTAAATAAGATCACTTTAAAACTATCTGGAATGTATTGAAACCTTGACTTCATCAACTAAGTTCCAACACAGGCATCTCTGAAGGAGAAAAAAAAAAAAGAAAAAAAAAAAAAAAAAAAAAACAAAAACAAAAAAATTATAATA
>WKFP01013482.1:189764-226783 GCA_011057875.1 Pterocles orientalis | reverse complement strand
CCTACAATTAGCCACGTGCGTTCTGGCTACAGGGCCAAAGCACGGTGGCAGGACAAAGCCAGACAAACAGCCTAACGTATTAACAGAATCTCTGGAGACAAATCATCCATTCCACCTGGGTTTTTTGGGGAGGTTTTTTAGAAAGAAACCAAATGGAAGGCAAATACAGAGAGTTTCCAACTTTGGTCAAGAGTATGTTGGTGAGTCCATATGGCCAAGAAATATTAAGCCCATTTTAAAAATGTTGTCAAGAGAAAGAGAGAAACATACACTGTTTTAAAATGTAATTCACCTTGATTCCTGGAGGAAAATGGTATGTTTTTGTTATCAGACATCAAAACAGGCACTTCAGATTTCTTTTGGAGGGGAACGGTAGAAAAATCTCTTTAATATGGTATCACTCTAAAGAAACACTTGTTCACAATAACTTTAATTCAATTAATAGGTTTTATTTTCTTTTAAATAGTCACATCACCCTTGTTAGCTACTTGAGAAGCACTTGCGTAGATAATTCATGCATATCTAGAGAGCCTGAAATGCACCAGAAGGTTTTATATGGTCACTTAATGGAAGAATATTTAAGTAATAAATAAGGTAGAGTTCAGTTGGTTATGCTTTTGCATGGATAATGCTGAAAAAGTTGGCTATTATCTCCTTTCGTTCAGCCAGTGCTGCAGACTTCTCGATTAGTAACATATTGTCGAATATATAAACTACTTTCAATATTTGAGCTTTATTTAGAAAGTGTATCTTGTTCAGATCCCCAAATTGTGCCTTTTCAATGAATTAATATGGAAGACCACTGTCTCAGTATTTTTTTTTTCAAATGAAGCTCATCAGAAGTTAAACCTGAGATGACATATAACATGAAATCTTTTGCTAATTTTGCCTGTGTCTGGACAATAAAATAGTATATGCTTGTCTTATCTCAGATAAAATGAGGTTTGCAGAAGAATTATTTGTGACTATGCTGAGATTTGAATGACTTGTATGTAATGTAGTGAGTATTCTTGGTGTCTGTCTCCACTGTAGACAAAAGATTGTAACTTGTATTTTACAATACAAGGATGAAAAAAAAATTCAGGTCTGCCTTCTAACTTTTTATAGCCCATTTTTCTCCATTTCTCCTTCTTTCCTCTGCTTTTCTTAGGCTAGTTTCAGGACAGCATCTTGTCAGCCTCAAGGACCAACAAATTATTGAGATGAGTGTTTTCTGTTACCTTCAAGAAAACACTAATCCTAACAAAAGCGAGTCACCACTGTTTTATCACTAGTGGTTGGTGAGGAAACCATTTCATCTGTTCATTTGCTCTCAGCCACCACCCTAGGATTCCCCATAGGTTCTGAGAATGTCAAAAAGGTGTCAGAAATCAGCCGGTTTTCATTTTCCGTCACTCAAATCCTTCCCTTTCTGTTGGTAAAGACACCGCAAAAGCCCATCAAAATACATGGTTAACCGCACCAGGATTTCCCGTTGCCACATCTGGGCTTTCCGTATCATGCTAAAATGTAAGTAAAACTCACAAATCTTCCATTTTAGATAAATTATCTTTCAGTGGTTAAACTGGAGATGCAGTGGTTTCCTCTGTCTGCTTCCTGTCCATCTACCTGGAAGTTTGCACTTAGGTTTCAATCAGAAAAAAAAAAAAAAAAAAATTCATATCTCTAAAATGCCTCCCATTGCAAACGCAAACATATCTAGAAAGCAGAAATGTCACATTTGAGTGTGTTAGGACAGACTAGAGAATTAAAAGCAAAGTTTTATTGGGGCAGCAAAAGTTTTGGGCAGCAAAACTTTTATCAAACTGGAGTGAAACTGCCGGAAAAAATTATAAAGCTTTTGAGAATATAAGTAGGAGTGAGAAAGGAAATTGACAGGTGCTAAGGAGCATCCAGGTCAGACAAAGACACCTGCCAGGGACATCAGCAACATAAAGGTAATTTTGAATCTGGTAGTGGAGGACAAGACCAAAAATTAGAGTTAACATGAAGGAGGTTCAAGCTGAAATCACAGAGGTAATTTCCACAGAGGGAAAAAAAAATCCAACTGGGGTGATAAGAGATTTAAATAAAGTATGTTTATATGTAAAATATATATTGCCTTATACTACTGGCAATTCATAGTGTGCTTACATTAACATTTTATTTCAGAGCAGGAAGGGGTTTTTTTTTGTTTTGGGATTTTTTTTAAATAAAAACCACTACTGTGGACTGTCTCCACATACTATGCTTTGATTCACAGTGAGCTGGAGCATGCACAGCAAATTCCTTCTGGACAAAGCTAAACTGGAAGATGCTATTTGGACCTGTTGCAATATAATGGAGAGACGAACAACTGTGAAGATTTTACTTTTTAACTCTAGACAAAAAAATACTGTCTCAGAGGATGCCAGATAAACTTCTGACAACAAGAAGCTCGGGATGATTTATTTCCAAGACACCTACACCTGGCTTAAAGAGTAATTGTAACTCCCCCAACCACCAAACCTGAAATTTAAACTTCTCAGCGCCAATTTCATGAATTGCAACATTTTGTGACTAGCTGTGAATTGTGTTAGTTCACTTGTATTTCTGTTCCCTTTGATCTTTTCTCATCTTCTCTACAGAAATGTCTTTGTTGTTATAAAGTAAAAAATAGAAATAAAAAAATGCTGACACAGGGGAAAAAACAACAGCGGTACATGGTTAGACCTGCAATCTCTCCACTGTACAAGGCGGTTCCTCTCAAAATGATTACTAAAGCTGGGCATGGCTACCAGGACACATTGCAAAAAATAACCCTTATAGTCATACCTGCAAGTGTGTATATAGATTTAAATAATAAAAATACTATTGTTTTACACTGCTCCACACTTCAACTCTAAGCAAGGAACTAAAAAAATAATCAGATCAAAGAATAAATAAGTAGCTTCTTGTTACTAAACCTTTCACCTTCTCTTTCCTCCTGAATTATAGCCATATATGTTTCTTCATTTCAAACTGGAGCATACATGGTACTGACTTGCATTGTTCTAGAAAGAAACACATCTTCTCTTAGCAAATGGTTACACCCATGCGTAAGGGAAGACAAATTCAGATACGAAACAATCAAATGTCCTGGGTTAAGCTGAGACAGAGTTAACTCTCTTCATAACAGCTAGCAAGAGGCTGTGTTTTGGATTTGTGCTCAGAAGAAAGCTGATAAAAAGTGATGTTTACGTGGCTGCCAAGGTTTTTCAGCTTCTCTGGCTGCCTGCAGACCAGAGAAGCTGGGAGGGAGCACAGCCCCAGTGACTAGCCCAGGATTTGATCTTAGGTTCAGGATTGAGACCCAGAGTAGCCAATAATCTATTCCATAACATACCCGTCATATCCAGTATCTAGGTGAGGACCCTCTGGAAGATCGGCCCTTTTGGTTCTGGATCTCTTTTGCTCCGGGTCATCTCGCTCCAGGTGGTTGCTCTCCTAAGGCCTTCCCCCCCCACCCCGGTCAGCTCTGGGTCTGGGACGCTCGGACTGTTCTCTCCGTTCAGTGAGTGCGGTTTCGGGACTCTCCCTGCTCCGGGATCGTTAGCTGGGAACAGGCTGAGCCTTGGCCATCGGGGGGAGGGGGGCAGTATCACCGTGTATCACTCATCTGTATACAGTTATTTTCAATATTATTGCAGTTTAGTTATTAAATTGTCCTTATCTCAACCCATAAGTCCTTTTTTCCCTTTACCCCTTTAATTCTCTCCCCTATCCTCAGATGGAGTGGGTGGGTGTGTGGTTTGGCCCCCAGCCAAGGGCAAACCCATTACAAGATCCAACCTTAAATCCAAGCTTTCCCCAAACTTTCAATGCTAAGATGCAGAGTTTTGGTTTACTGCTACTGCAAAATGTGACTCATCACAGAAACCTGCTCTCAGACCAGCACCGGAGACATATCAACGGAAGATATGGACATCTATTTTAATCCTAGAGTAAATTAATGTAAGAGAAACAAAGTGGGAAAATGGCAGTGTTCCAGACTCTTGTACACAAAAATATACATCTCTGTCTCATTGCTTCTACACAGCCTCTTTGCCTTTCTGCTGGATGTATGAATATTCCTTTCATTTTTTAAACAGCTGCAGCTGCTGAAACTGAAACAAGACCTGTATTACACAGACTGCCCTGCAATTTTCTCAGATGCTGGATTGTCTTCAGTTTAGATGTCACTCAGACAGCTGTGTCTGAGGGCCAACAGCATTTGGGAATTCCAACTATAAGCTTAGTGGCAGTTCTGTTTTGCAAAGTGGTTAATTTTCCATGAGCATTTTCTTAATGTCAAAATTACTAGCTGCTTCACTGCTTACACCCTTTCTCTTTCCCACCTGCTGTCTTTGCAGTCATCAGCTGTGTAATCCTTAAGTTTGACTTCACAGTTTGTAATCGCTAGGCACTTTTCATCAAAGCAGCTAGTGATTTTCCTCAAAGAGCAAGACTTAACAAAACTTAAACTTGAGTTATTACCCCTAACCTAGACTTACCTCAACTACATCCAAAAGAAACGTGTCAGTAGTTTCAGGCTCAAAGTAGCAAGCTTGCTTTCAGGATATTATATCTTAAACCAGCAACAGGTGAAGTTCAAAACACCATTGCTTGCTGATGCCTGCAGCTGGGTTAGCCTTAAATCCACTCTAAGGTTGGAGGTTGCTTATGTTTGTTTTTAAAATCAGAAGAATCAGGAAGAGCTCCAAGCAAACATTTGCAAGCCTAGAAGGCAGCTTACATATAAAACCTCTGGAAAACTAGTAACGTGTCTTCTGCTAGAAAGTTTGTGTACACCATCATGCACTACACACATCTTCTGCCTCTGCCCAAAAGCAGAAAGGTTTTGTGAATAATTACCCTCTTTCCTCGTATCCCAAGACCAGAGGTACATACACCCAGTGTTAATGTACTGCCTGCAATCCTAATGCATGTTTGCTGAATCACCTCTCTCACCACAGTGTATGCAGGTATGCCATACACAACTGTACCACATATGAATGTTTATGAGCATAAATCTCTATAACCCATTGAATTAAGGTTGGTTTGGTTTTGGTTTTAATGGTATTCTACAGTTTTAAACACTCAACAGCCCATTCTGTAAAGTGGGTGTAGTTAAACCTGGGAAGGACAATCTCTCTAAAACAAAATGGGAACTTTTCTAGTACAACTTTTCTGCACCACAGAGTCAGAGACTGCATTTTTCCCTATATTCAGAAGAGGACATGTGATAAACGGTACACTATCTACACATAATTTCCATTTTTTTTAAAATTGCAAATACTGTTAACCTGCAATTTTAAACATTTAAAAATATCTAGGATGTGATTTCAGATTCTTATGGAATTAAGCCTCTGACTGTATGACATAGATCCCTACACAGCTATATATCTATAATCCCACTCACACCACACACATTTATGATAACATTTATTCCCATGATGAAAAGGAAAGAAAAGCCTTGCTTAGAAAGATAAATTCTAATATGCTCTATGTTAAGGATAAACTTCTATGCTGTGTAAGAAAAGGAAATTCTGGTTACATCTTGAACTGGTTCACTGTGCATCGAAGCTCAATCTGAACACACTTGTGGGCTGTACATAAACACAGGACATATATACTAGGGATATGTAACATAAAGTACAGGAAGATAATACTACACAGCTGAGAGATGAAAAACTATTTGCTGTAGGCACCTATTCATTGAGCAAGAGAGAAATAAGGATTCCTTTCTTTTCTTTCCATAACAAAGGCTTCTGATTTTCATTTAAAAAAAAAAAAAAGGGTCATTGCAGAACCGAGAGGCTGGACAGCAGCCAAAGGTAGAGTTCACCATGGGGATGTATTGAAGACAAGCATGCCCAAAATTTTAAAGTACTTTCTGCTTCATGGGTAAACAGAATCTTCAGATTCCACCTCAATAATTTCTTCTACACTACTCTCTTCATATCATGATGCAAAAATATTTCAAGATATTCCCAAAACTACATAACCTCTTAACACTGCCATCTGCAGAGCCAGAACAAAATGAACAAATCTGTTCTGACTTTGTGAATGAAAGATCCTATGTTTCAGTGACTAGACTGCACACAGTAAATGTCCATTAACCAGCCAGCTAATAATGTTTAATTTTCACCATCTCCCCAAAAAACCTCGTTAACGACTTCTGCAAATTACAGCATGCCCTCAGTCCCAGTTTGTGTGAACAGTACTGCATATAATTATACAGCACAACTAAAACCCAGCAGGCTACAGGTCAAATCTTACTTTCATTTCAAGATAATAAATTTCAAAATTTCAATGACTGGAGGATGAGGTTTTTTATTATTTATTTCGGTAGATTCATCCAACAACCATGGACTTGAATCACTACTGAAATACACTGCAGAGGCTTCATCAAACTTGAGATTGGAAAGTAGAATGAGGAAATCAACACAGCCTAGATCCTTAAAACACATCTACATTTCTACTTCTGGCAGTCCTTGTCTAACCCAATAAAGTAGCTCATTGTTTTTATTTTAAACATAAATTTCCCTGCCCCCCCCTTGGAAAATTCTCAGAGAGATCCCTGTATGAATGTCAGTTGACAAGCACAACAGGTATGTGGGTAACCCATTCAATCCCTTCCTGCTTTCAGCTGAGCTATTATCAAGCAGAGGCAGAGAAAGGCACCACAGGATGCTTTTTCTGTAGCTGTCTAAAGATCAGCTCCACAATACCTGCCTGATGGGGAGAGCTCCCTCACCCGCTGGAAAATGAGAAAAAAAAAACCCTAACCTACCCTAAGCAACATGAACGACTCTACTCATTTTCATATTCAAATGGAATTATTGGTAATTGCCTCTGCATACCACGAACACGCTGCTGCTGCTGAACCTTACGCGTCTGGGTCTGCTCACTTTTTCTCCCTTGTGTAAATAACTCTTTTGACCCAGGGCTGACATTCCTGAGGAAATCTCTTTCCCTTGTCTGAAAAACAGCAGGTTTCATAACACTATAAGCAAAGGAAGGAAATAAAGCGTCAATCAGCAGACTTAAAACATACTTGTTGTCAAGGCAATGCAACTTCTCTCACCAGCAGTCATGTAGCTTCCGAGCGTTACATTCACCCCTTACACAACACTTGCTCCTCCAGAGCTTGGGAAGGCTGAGGAAAGGATCCAGCTGTAATTTTAACAGCACACAACAGCAACAAGCATGCCCCAGGATGGGGGTCTTGATGGCAAAGCTGTGCATGCACAGGGAAGGGCTTCACTCATGCAGTAACTAAAAGCACCTGGAGCTCCCTCTCAGGTGAACTCACTGATAACCACATCACTGATTTTCAGCAACAAATCTGCTTCTCATCACCCTCTAGGGCCCCTAAGGCACTACCAGCCCTGACTGTCCCTGCCCAGCCCCCTGGGGCTCCCCCTCCCCAACCCGCCTGCAGCCCAGGACCCTGTGTCAGGACCCAGGAGTGTCAGTCCTTGCCCCAGTGTCACCAGGTCCCCATGGGACTGCCCTCCCAGGCCACCCCCAGGGAGGTGCCTGATGTGGGGCTGCCACATGGCTGGGGTGGTGGAACAGGCTGGGCCCCAGGGAGCCCCAGCCCTTACCACACCATAGATGTCTGTGCTTTCATGTGACTCCTAAGTAAAAAAAAAAAAAAATAATTGAGATACGTACGGGGGAAAAAAACATTTGCAATTAGAACTTTTGCATCTTCCTGAGCGAGATCCAGTATTCTAAAGCAGAAAAAAAAAGCTGAAATAATGAAAGAAATCAGATTCTTTTGTAAGTCGAGTAGAAATAAAAGTTCACAAAAAATGATTTGCTTTTCCCACCAAAAAATTTGACCAGCTCTCAAGAACCAGTGGATCATCAAACAGAATATTGTTATTTTATTGAAAAAGGACATTTTCTGAACTATCTTGTATTCATTCTGTTGCAGGAGTTGTTTCATTTTGCCTAATTTTGCAATATTAAAATGAAGGTCAAAAAGGACTCTCTCTTGTCAGTTACAAAGTTATTCATCTGAGTCCACTGCATTAATTACAGACTGTATACTGTCATACAAATTATGTTTGAAATAAGAATGAATGAGAAAAGCCAAATCAGTGTGTGAAATACTTAACTGAAACTAAGATTTCTGCATGCCTTTCTAAGAAAATCCATCTCCAAAATCCAATTGTTTTTTTTGTTATAGTGACAAATAAATAGCCAGTATATCGGTATTTTATTGATGGATGCAGTAAAAGAACACATAAAAATATTTTCTGTAGACTCATTTACAGGTTTTTCTCCATGTTTCTTCATGTGACAAGTCAGGAAACCACTTCGCATGCCACATTATTTTTTTTTTTTGCTCACAAACACTAGAACCCATTCAATTAAAAAAGCATGGTTTCCACAAACTCAAGCCATTGGAAGTACATCCACAGGTGTCTCATTTTTACTAACCATTGCAGATGTGCTGGAATGTAGAAATTATCTTTCAAGTCAACATCTATGTACCTCCTCCCTCATCCACCACACATTTTAAACATCTGACACAGTTTTATTTTAGGACAGTTCATCATCCATGGTATTTACTTATAAAAAGCCTGTTTTCAAGAGAACCTAACCAGGCCATAAAAATTTGCTTTAGGCAGAGATAAGCACAAAAGAGAATTTAATGCTTTTAGTTTGTTTCCAGAATAATAAAAATTCACTTGAGCACTGCTAAGTCACTGACACCAGTGGGACCAGTAAAAATAGCTTTTACTTTCAAATTAGGTTTTAATAACCAGAGTGTAAAGATGCCCAACCATTCTGATATTTATTTTAGGTCTAAGATGCTTCAGAGAACAGGCAAAGTCTGTTAGAAAAGTCTTTTCTTGAGGAGGGAGGGGCTCTTATTACCAAAGGCTTCCTTTGCTGTATCTCACAGACCAGAGCTGTCACTGGAAAGAAAGCCTGTTGCAGGTCATGCTCCTGTGGCATTTGTCCTGCACATCAGAGAAATTTTGGAGGTTTTTTTCAAATGCATTCTGTACTCATCTGCCTCTCCTCTCACTAACATCACCACCAAATTCCTCGGGGCCCAGCGGGAGCTCAGGTAAGTCTCACTGGAAATTTTCTGAAAAAATGTTAACAATGACTTATGCGTAAAACTTTGATTAAAAATAGAAGCATTCCTTTTTCTAATGCCAGCATCCTTGTCTTTCCCCCACGTTTTTTTTCTTTCTTACTTCAGATGTATTGACCAACTGCCTAAACCATTGTTTTCCCGTGTGGTCCGATACAATTATTTGTAGACAGCTGTAAGAACAGTGATCATTAGAATCAAACAGAATTTTTGTATTGTAATGTTATACATACAGGATATTTACATAAAGGCACGATACATCATCCTGTCTGTAAAACTCCTTCCCCATCCATTTCTACCCAAGACTCCAGCCTATCAAAATTCCTTTAAGAGTTTCTTCATATTTTTTAGAAACAAAGAAACTGCCTCAATTGAACTGCTCATATGCTAGAAGCAGGTGCTTACTTACACCATACTGTATGTGTAAAACATCCCAAACTCCTAAGCCCTTGCTGTCAAATCCTACCGGGCATATAATTTATACACAAGCACACAGAGCATAGATTCCGCACACCTTTATTCTCTCTTTTCTGCCTTCATTTCTTCTTTTTTTCCCCCACTCTGTTCACTCCCCATTCTATTTTTACTTTCTTCATCTTCTGAATATTTTTTTATTTCTCCTCTACATCAATCAGAACGTTTTGAGAGCAACATGGATTAAACCACGTTTGAATTTAGCTGTTCATACTGCAGTAAGCATATGGATTCAAGCCTACACAAAGCCCTGTTACTCATAAATAAAAGAACAGTAGGGATGGCCTTGGACTAAGCCTTCAACCTGACCTCCCCAGAACTTGGGGAAAGTTCAAATCCAGCTTGACCTTCCCTAATCAGGACCAAGTAAAACCCATCACATTTTAGACAAGAGTTACATAAAAAAGGTACAAAATTCTGTGAAATATATAAAGAATGAAGAAAAATGAGAAGTGGATATTGGGGACAAACACACAAGTGACATGAAAAATGTAGGGGTTTTTTCGTGCCTACTCAGAGCACTAGCAATGCCAGTAAGACTTGCCGAGCTGAGGCATAACATTTTGACAAGTCTTTTAAGGTCTTCAACTTTAATGAATATGGAACAAATAATAAGAATGCATGACATATATGGGGTGTGCTTGCTGCCTAATTGGATGGTTTTTTTCCAGAATGTGTTCCGCCTGTAACATCCCAAAATGTTCCTGGGTAATCTAAGGAACTTGCTAATGCTCTTAAACTCAGTTCTTTATTATAAAGTCCATGTGGTTTTATTACCTGTGGATACAAATACACCCATATTTCCTGCCCATCACAAATATCAATAAGGAGAGTCAAACTTCATCCTCATCTGTTCTCAGAAATCTGAGTCATCTCATTTTCACCATTCCCCACTCACACATACAGAAATGCAGGGGCTTATTTCTAGCGTTTCTAACACGGTAAATTAAACCAAAGAGGAGTCAGGAACCATGTTTGATAGGAGGGTTCAGGCAGCCTTTTCAAAAATTGACTGATGCAAATGAGGTCTTGTCCCCCTGCAGAGAACTGCGTTCTTCCCGGCAGCACAATTACACAAGTGTCTTAGAGAAGTGTAAGATTTCTCATCCACATGGACACAAAAGGTTGGACAGTGCTAAATATTCTTCCTCTTTCCAATTAGATTTCTCATAAAGACATGCACTTTCCTGCTGATGCATAAAACATGCCTGTTAGTCCAAGCAATGCCTCAGATCCAAAAAAAGTGTTAAACACTGCACAAATAAATCTTTTTAAAATCCTACTGAAGTAAATGGCAGCACATAAAATCCTGAAATTGTGCATATATTTCTAGGACAGATGTCTTTGGGATATTACTGTTGTAAAGCAATTATATTAATTTTTTCCTTTTAAAAACATGTACAGGTAGACATTTGGAGAAGACTCAGAGTGTTTTAGTTCTGTTACTTTACAGTTTACAAGAACAGACCTGTCTTTGCATTTCTGTCTAGATGAAAGCTGCATTTTAAAACACTTATTCAGGTTTTATCTAATTTGTCTTAATATCATAAAATAAAAACACCCTTTTTAACCAGCAGAAACATCAATCAGTTCAAACGGACTGGCCTTCAAGTAATTTCCAATGGATAGCATTACATTGCTTTTCCTCCCCTGGAACAATAAAAGAGGTGGCACAAAACATGTCCCTAAACGACTTATTTCCATCCATCCATCCATCATATTCCTGGGAGCATAACAGTTATAACACCATGGTTAATAACTTCCTCTTCAAAAATCGTATTCCATTTTTGAGAACACATTATGAGTCTATAATGAAATTGAGCAAAATGTTCTTTATTGGATAACACCGTTTTTAGAAATATGTCATTTTCTCCAGGTATGTAAGAACACACCCACACAGCCAGAAAAATTCTGAGGAGTTTTGGAAGGGGAAAGGTCCCACAGTCAGAGAATGGTACTTTTTCACACATGACATAATTTTATCATTGTGATATATTTATAGTTACACATATAACCCTACAGCCTTTAAAACAATCTGTCATTATTACATATCATTTTTAAGTGGCCTCACAGAAATCACGTCAGCTACTCAGAGATTATTTATGAGAAGCTGTATCTTGGCTCTTACTCTGGCTTTGTTTGGCCCTCACTTATTTTGACCAGGGCCATTCAGTTGTAAGGAACAGACTGGAAGCAATTCTGTTCATTTCCTTTGAATACTTCTTAGGACGGAGAACAGAAATCAGACTTTCCGAGTGCCACTCAATTGCAGGTAATAAATAACAAGGCTCTGGCTAGTGCCAATTACAGCCCATTTGGAAAAGACTGGCATTCCTTGCGTGACCTCCACTGTCCTGGGAAACGGAAGAGTTTATTTGCGTCTGATTTCGGAAACTCATTGTGATGCAGAAACAGAGGTCAGGTAGGAAAAACGCTCATGCTACCAACATTCCTCCCTCTGCTTCTGACTCCCTTCCAAGTCTTTTTGTGGCTGTCTCCTCAGCCAGCTCTGTCTCCACCTACCACACCAGCCACGTACTTCCCACACTAGAGAACCCTTTGTGCCAACTTATATATGAAGGTCTACTGAGAAAGTCCCGCTCCTTTCATCCACAGTTTGCAATGAGAGGCCCAGATTATTCTGTATGACCCAAGTAAGTATTTCCACTAATCTGATTGGGACTGGAGAAGTGAATAGAGATAATAATGAATACAAGTGTTCGCTCAGTGGAAGCCTGAGAATGAGAATAACTCAATCAATCATTCAATCAATGAGAAAAGGAGACACAAACACAACAAGAAGCACCTTCTTCTGAACAGAGGTTACCAATGTAACCCATAGTATGTGTTAAGGAATAATTTACTACACACAAGCATACATGACTTGTGATTTTTCAAATAGTGGATTATAAATAGACACTGATGGCACAGTTTCTATACAGGGTAGCACATGATCCATGCACCGGGATCTTACCAGAATGTAGTGCATTATAAGTGCCTGTTGAATATTTGCATTGGTTTAACATCAAATCAAAATCAAATAACGAAGCAACGAGTCTCCACGAATTATGCCCTTCTTTCCCAACAAATTAAACAAAGAAGCCTCTCCTGTAATTCTGTCCTGTACGTGAATAAACACTGCCTGGGGAAGGGGTCAACACCACAAGCAGAGGGAATGGGAGTGGTTGTGGTTAGGGAGGAGCAATTGTGATAACACGTAAAGTGCACCCAAGACAAACATACAACTGCTAGGGACTGTCACAGACCTTCACGGGAACCCACTGCATTCAGACACTGACTGGCCAGTATTTTTCTGAAGTTAGGAACTGGGATGGCTGAGACTCTGCTGGTCACCTCAGGAGTTACTGCAGCTTCTGCTGAAGTCCACAACTGCAGAGTGCCAGGAATAACGTGAATCCTCTGAAGACCAGGCACAGATAAGCCTTGCAATAGATACTTCTGCTGTGACCTTAGAGTTCACTTCAATCTCCTTTTCAGTCTACCATGAATCAAGATTATGAGCATCTCTTAACATTTTTTCCTAAACAATATGACTACAAACGCTTCACATTTTTATCCCAGTAGATAATTACCTTACTCCGTTAGTTCTTCATGTCATTTATTTCATCCTCTCCTTCTCTAGCCTGTCTGAAGTCTGTAGCACTCTCTTCTTCTGTCCATACACAATCTGCAAAATCTGCAAGATCTGCACTGCCTCACTTCTCTGCATCTTTTCACCAAGTTCACTCCTGCAGAGCATTAAGTGCAAATGTTTTCCCTCCACTTCCAAAGTTACTGGCTAACTTGGCCTAGATTACAGACCTAACCCAACACTTAAAAACCTCCTCTGCCTTCCCTCTATAAAAAGACAGATTGTGAGTCTGATTTTCTGATCGTGTATTCAGTCTGTTCCTCTGTGCTGAACACTACACTTCAAACACTTTATCTACACATTCTGTGAAGCATCTTCATTTCAAGGAAAAAACTAGAGAAAGAAATGTACGCCGATTCTGTACAACTGTGATGAATGCACATTCAAATTCTGTATTTTTAAACTAATTTCAAGAAATTTCACATCTCTAAAAATATAGGTCAGCTGCTTTTCTGAGAAAGGAATCAATTATTTGCTTAGGGATTTACACAACATCTACAGTTAAGAAATTAGTACAGATAAGAAAGGGGGAAAATGTGCCTGTCCATCCAGCCACAAAAGTTTGTCTGACTACATACTAAAGGAGCAGCACCATACTGCTATGCTTGAGTAGGCTGTGTTCACGACAGCTCATTGGACTGGGACATGATATATGAATTTCCTAGAAACCTCACAGAATGAGAACAAATCTTGCTGTAAGTTAGGATCCTAGGATTTTCTTTTGCTCAATCACCTATGAAAGACTGTGATATCTATAGTCATTTTCCCTTCTGCATTTCTAACCTACACATCTGTAATGCATTGAAAAAGGCAGGAGGGAACAAACATCCATTCTTTAATGTCTCCTGTGAACTGCTTTTTTATGACAATCAAGATAGAACTTGTAATATTTTGATGAGATGAAAAATGTTCTATTGGCTGGCACAACGCTCACTGCTTATGCACAGGGGCAGAAAGATAAAAGATGTAAAAATGTAGAAATTATTATTTCTAATAATTGTCTGCCACACTCTGACTAGCTCTTCTTTTCTTTTTGTTCCCGGATATACTGTTAATTAGAAATAAACAGCTGTTGTTATAATTGGCACATATATATTTGGCCAATCTAAGCCATGACATTCTCTGATTCAGACATGAGATTTTTTTCTCATGCTTCTTAAGAACTGAGATTAATTAATTTATACATATCCACCTTCACAATTTCTCCTAGGGAAGTTAGGATGAATTTTCAACTATAGAAAAGTTGGCTTTTGTGATTTTTCTGAGAGGATTAAGCACTTTCAGTAAAAACCTCCATCATCTCTAAAGGTCACTCCTAATCAAGTCACAAGCATCAAGAAGTGGGACACAAGGTCCCAGCTGACAGGTCACTGGAGATAGAAACCTGGAAAACTGGATTCAATTTTCAATACGGTATTGACTCCCTAGGTACCTGGGCAAATCAGTTCACTTCCTCATGCCTTTGTCTCTCTCATGTTCTAATATAAGAGTAATATACCTTGAGATCTAGCTAAAGAGTGCGACACGAGATGTAGTCTGAGATTCAGTAATGGAATATCAGAGCCTATATGAAAAGTAGGTAAGTTATTATTCCTTGTCTTATGGATTCTTCTAAAAATAACTATTTCCACCAAAGACTTTGTATGGGAGCTGCCCCTCTTGATAAGAATGTTTAAGAATACACCTAGTCTTAATAGTCTGATTCCAGGGATATAATCTGAAGGAAAGAAATCATGGTACCGCAGTACCACACCCTAGTCTAAGACTGTACAGACCCATATCAAGCATGTCTAAATACTAGGCTTATTTTCAGATTTACATCTCCACCATTTCCCCTACTCCAAGATGATTGTGAAGTAGGAATTATCAAAACAATCAGTGAAGATAAAGTACCTTTAGACAAGTTCTAGCTGACTCACCATTGTATATTTGTCCCTCAGATGGGAGAAAATGTCTAATTATAAACAACAGCCTTAAAATTACTCTACATTTCCAGAGTCTCATGGAGAAACAATGCCAAGCTTCACGGAAAGATCTTGTTCTCACTCCCCGAGCTGGAAGTGAAGTTTGCATGGGAGCAACTAGATGCAGGCACTCGGCAGAAGACACCTCTGGGCTTCCAGGAGGATACACCAGCAGGGTGCCAGTTTCACTGAACTGCAGGGGTTGTCTCAGCCTGTCTCAGAAACATGAGCTCCTGCCATCTTTCAAGATGACAGCTTTGAACATCACTATGCATGGGTTTCCAAGTGCTACAGAAATAAGCAATTACATTCGCTTCATTATCTGAAGACCGTGGCTTGGACTGATGCTTGTGAACATTGCTGTCCTTGCCACAAAAGAGCATAAATTGGCAAGAGAAACATCTCAGCTGCACATTTGAATTATATTACCATTGTCAGGCAGCTCACCATAGTGCTGACAGATATTTCTGACCATTTAGTGCCTTTTAACACTAAATAGCTAAAAAGGATTCACTTTCTCAGGTGACTTGGAATAAAAAAAACTCAGTGTTTAAGTATTTTATCTCCTTAAGAGTTTTCTAGGAATATGTTTGACAGTTCTAGGATTACGAATGACAGTTCAAAAACTTCCTAGACTATTGTTGGAAAACCTGTTTTCTAAACTCAACAGCTTCATAATACCTCCCTAAGGAGACACATAACACATTTAACACAGTAATCTGGAACTAGGTTTAAATACAAAATAGAATACAAAAGTGAGAGATGTTCACAAAGGGTGTTACTATTCAGAAATGATAATGGAGATTACATGTTGCCCTGATACTTCTGCAGTATCACTGATTGCTTGTGAACAGATAAGAAAGGAGATCTAGAAGTTAGGCACATGAAAGACCAAGAAGTGACACAGGCTGAAGGGCATAATTAATTCAGTTAATATAATTGATCTTACAGAAATTTGATAAAATATGTGTAAAAGAGATTATGAGCTACTTCCTTTAACTACACAGGTCCTGCAGTACACCTTCATTTGTGGGATACATCACCTGGCACAACTGAGTAGCTGGATTGGTTTACGATAACTCAGGCTGCCACTCAAGTTCTGCCTCTGGCCGTTGTCTCGTGCAATGGGAATATACCAGACTCTGCCCATTCCTCATGGCATTTCAAGAGCCAGTGAGCATGGGTGGGTTAAGGCTGGATGCAGCAGTTCATACACCTACAACACATGGAATCAACATGCAATCCTGAATGGACAGGAGGGTCTGCGACTTCGTGCAGAGACATACTGGCCCCTCAGAGACCTACTGAGTCCTCCCTTGGTGCTCTTTTAATTGCTTTCAAGTTTCAGCTGACACCCTGAGTGCAGGGAATACCTTTGTCAATTTTATTCCCAGGTTCCTCTAATATAAAGGAGACAGGCAGCTCCTCCTTAAAGAAATTCACCAAGCTCGCAGCTAACAAGACTCTCTGCCTGTGGCATCACTGCCACAGAAGACTAATTCCAGATCTTCAGCTGCTCTCACTTCACTCTGAAGTACCTCCCCATTTGAGGAAAAACTGCTGGTGGTTATAAAGAGGAGAAAAATGTGCCTTTTTTTACCAGAGAGGCTTCTTCTTTTCCCTGCCCCAAAAGGAACGTAACAGCTGAGAAAGGACTGAATAAGGTGACCTCATTATTAAGAGCCTAAGGAGAGATACCTGCTGCAATGCAGCTTTTAGATGCATATATCTAAAAATCTTTAAGTTGCTGGGAGGTAGGAGGGCCTCAGACTCGTAATGTAAGGGCACATTTCATTGCCAACACTGTGGTTACTCATAGAGAATTCTGCAAGCTAATTATGATTCAATCTGATAATTTATTCTTTCATCAGAATAAAAGGATTCCCCTCTGGGTGTAGCTCCTTCTTCTCCCTCAGGTACCTGACATTACTGAAACTGAAGGCCATAATTCAATTAACAATGGATGGGAACTTTTAATGAAAATTAACCATTCAGGAACAGATGTTGATGCCACAGAAATGTAGATCCTCCTTACGAAGCATCACAGGCTGTCATGCGGATGGGAAATTGCAGAGACATCTTAACTTGGAATTATACACCAGATGAGATACTATACTTGCATCTGCAGCCCACAATTAATCAAGTGCTTAAGCACATGCTTAGCTTTCATTAATCTGCTTTACTACATGTGTAAATTTATTCTGTACTGGTAACATTACTAGCCAAAAGGTATACACTTTCACGCTAGTATAATTTCACTGATTGCTAAACCACCTTTGGATAGCTCTGATTTCTTATGTCATACACAAAAATGACGCCTAGATTTCTGGATACAGTAAATAAAAAGTGAAAGGGAACTACATTTGTGAAACAGACTCCATGGAGGGGCTGGAACCAGCACTGCTGAAAGGCTGGCCCCAGACCACCATGGCTCATGTGACTCTTGGTTCAGAATGACTAACAGGACTGCCAGGCTGAAAGTTGAAAAAGCAGGAAATGAAGGACAGTTGGGAACACAATGCCTACATAAGGTCATGTTGGCAACTTTGGAAAGTTTTATGTTCATTTTTTTGGGGAATACAGTTGGGAATATAAAATCAACATAGCTCTAACTGTCCGCCTACTCCCCATTATTCCCTTTTGGAAAGCTGTTGTAGAATCTCATCAGACCAATGATCAGGGACTTCTTTACTAATTTCTGATGGAAATTTATCCATCACTGGTTTAAAGCAATTTACTCTTTTTTTTTTTTTTTTTTTTTAAACATTGGCCTTGAACTTAAACAGCCTGTTTATCTCCCTGGCATTTACTCAGTGCATTTACAGACAGTGATCATTTCTCCTTTCAGCATTTTTTCAGAGAGGTTACACAAGAGACTAAAACAAATCTCCCCTTGGAAGGTAACAAAAAACATGAGCATGATATGAAATATATCAATGGTAAATTTGGGTCTCAATCCTGAACCTATCATCAAACCCTAAGCCAGCAATTGTGGGCTCCGCTCCTTCCTAGCTTCTACACCTGCAGACACCGGCAAAGCATGAAATTAAAAAGTCCTTGACTGTCCTGACAGCAACTATAAACATCAGCATGTGATCAGCCTTCTTTTCAGCACAAATCCAAAACATATCCTCACGCTAGCTACCAGGAAGAAAGTGAACTCTGTCCCAGAGGAAACCAGTACACCTTGCTTTGTCAGCTGCATCCTGACTCTCACCAGCAGTTCTCATTTCTCAGGGGAACCCACGGTAATAAAAGCCAAAGCACTTCTTGTGACACCAGCTACATAGCCAGACATTAACTCACAGGTTATGCCTACACCTTCCTGAGCACTTCGCCCTCATCTGCAGGACTGAGCAAAACACTGCCTGGGTTTGCACGTAGGGCTAACACAACAAAGTTGAACAAAGAATTCTAACTCAGCAATCATCTAAGGGTGAACCATAGGCTTGCCGCAGTAGACATCACCCCAATAGTTTCTAATGCTGCACAGACAAGGCCACTTTGGTCCTTGGTACAACAGAATCAAGAGGAAATACTGCAAGACCCAAGAGGAACAGATGAACCCAAAACGACAAAAGGGCATTGATGAAGTAAAGCTTCATAGCATAGAGTTCTAACTGCTGGGAGGAGAGGAATCCTGGGAAAAATCTTCAGGGCAGCAGAGGCTGCTTAAGTTAAAGCAAGGATATTTTTTACAAAAGTAAACTAAAAAGTTAAGATATCATGATGCACCAAGAAAAGACAGTTGATGGGACCCAAGAAAAATCCGGGGGGGGGGGGGGGAAGAAAGAAGAAGAAACAAGATTAGAAAGAGAAAATAAGATCCTGCTGTATGATGATTCATTCCTAAGGGGAGTGGCCTCAGATCAGGCAACTCACAGAAAATGTTTGTAATTATCCCTCTAAGTCCCCTTAGTCCTTTATGTGTAAGGGTTAACCTTGAAACCCTTTAGGTGTCAGGTGGTAGACAAATATTTTAAACCACAGCAACAATCACAAAAATACTACAAAATCAATCTGTAAAGTACCAGTCTACGATACCTCCATACAGACAAGCATTTGAATAATTTTTCTTTTTTAAAGTTCAAAAATACAGCACCTTATAGAAACCTTTTAAAATTACTGGAATCCTTATTAACAGTCTTTCAAAATTTTTGGGTCAAAAATCTATTCGCCAAAAAGATTGAGAATTCTTTAGCTTTCTACAAAATCCCCATATAGGACCAAAGGCCTACCTGGAAAAAAACCCAAAGAAAACTAGAATGAACAGACACATGTACGCACACTCCAGCTTTGTCTTGTTGAATGAACAGACTGGAAGTGAGAATACTGCTGTCATCTTCCTCAGCTTACCGCTATCACCAAAACAGGAGAAAGTTCTACCAGCTTCCCATTGATCTCAGTTTAAGCATCAGCTCCCACCAACAAGCAAATGTCAAAGACAAACATGTTTTGCTGCTGATCATTTAATGTAAAGCAGGCAACTTGTGCAGCATTAATTTTACAGTACAGAAAATTATTAATACTACATTGCACACAAAAAAACCAAATTACCAGAGCACTGTAGAAAGAAGTTTGCTAGGGGTTGGGATGAGAAGAAGGATTAAGACTTCAAAGGAAACGCAAGTAATTGACAGATCTGCAAAAACACCCCAGCTCTAAGAAAATTAGCTTTGTAACAGAAAAATTCTCATGGTTTCCAAAAAGCAGCAAAATAGATATTATCTTATTAACAAGATCATATTACACCAGCTAGGGGCAATAACAGAGAGCAGGAACCTCAATAAAAGAACTTTATTTAGGGTCAAGATTCTCTCAGATGATCGTTCATCAGCTGTTGTAGTAACTAATTAAAAATTTGGACAAAGACCGAAAAATTTTGAGAGCAGTTCCACTGAAACTTACCAAACACCAGATATTGATTCAGAATCAAACTGGATGACTCCAGAATTTAGAAATACACAAGTAATCCAACTAGACTCCTTACATCATCTTTTTCTTGCAGGCAACCATTAAGATGTGAATTTAAAACCAGATGTGTGATTAACGTTTCCTGCTACAGAGTATGAATTATTTCTTAAGAATTACGAGCAGATGAGAATCTCATTTAGTAAAGACTATTATTTTTCACTTGGCAATGACGGCTTGGTATTTTTCTTTCCTCTTTGAAAGATAAGTATTTTGTTTAAAGTGGTTACCTGCAAGCTAACAGAGTTAAGAATTTGTTGTAATCTCTTTGTCTAAGCAAAGGCTGTAGGATGAGGCTTATAAAAAATATTTTGCATATGTCTTCATTGTACAGAAGTAATCCGTAACTATTAGATGTCATCCTCTGCAAAAAAAAGTCCATGAAAAATCCACATAATTCCAAATATTTCATAAAGTTGATGCAGATTGCACTTTTTAACTGATGCTAAATGAACTGTCTGAAAGGATACGAGTATTTCAAAAGCTAACTATTATTTCTAAGATACTACATAAGCTTTGTATATTTCATACTACAGATTCGCTGATGCTGGAATAGAACTAAGGTATAACGAATTCAGCTGTTAAGAGAAAATCCCACTAAAATTTTCATTCTGTAACACTGAGAAGCAAGATAGCAATTAAATCTTCCCCAGGTCAGGATGTGATTGACAAAAATGAATTAAATTCGGATCACTGATATCCAATAAAACACAGCAATCCTGTGGTAAACATGACACAGCACCTCTTCAGAGACATAAAATTACCGTGAAACTAAGGCAATTAAACTACCAACATAGCAACTCTTTTTCTGAGAAGCCATTTAAATGTGCTACTGAAGCTCTGGAAGCACAAACCCCCTTTCTGCAAAGGAAAGGTTTCTGTGAAGGACTCAGGCTCCCAGAGAAGGGCTTGAGTAAGACTTGTGCACTGCTAATATTTTTGAATGGCTAACATTCTCATAGAAAAAGACACAAAAAGACATATTTATCAAAGAACACGAAATTGTATATTTGCAAATTCCATAGATGGTCATTCCAGTGATCTGCAAGGATCTTGAGGCACTGTTTTGCAGAGACTCACTGTTTTGTCAACCAGATTAAGTTCCAACAGTGCTCTCTGAGAGCAGACAGCAAAAGGGAAAGACAGCCTTTCAGGACAATAAATATTTTAAGTACTAATTATATTTTGAAGTATTTTGTTTAAGTATTAAAAAGATGTTTAAACATATGTTTAAACCCCTTCCTTGGCAACTGGGAGATTTTTGCAACCGAATCTACCCACAAAATGTACTAAGAAGAGAAGAAAACATTAAAGGTTATCCCCAAATTTCAAAATCCCAATGTTATCCCCCAGAAGAGGCACACTCACTAAGGATTTTCTCCGTTGAGTGCCAGTGAAAGCCAGCTCTGCTTATTACACATATGAGGTGACACAGAACTGATCTGATAACTTGTTCTTGAAGCTCCTGCAAAATTCAAGGAACTGGCTGCCAGAACAAGACTCAGAAGTTGAAGGTATATACCCCAAACTTCCCATTAAGCTTTATAAGCAAGGACACAAAACAAATCAAATAACATTGGCATAGAGAGTTGCAGCAACAAATACCAGTAAAGTTTTCAGTCTTGTACCTTCCCTCACTTACAAGGCGGTACCCCCCAAACACCTAGCACACAGTTACTGGTCTGTGCTAATCCCAAACTGTGCAGAAACACTGTCTGGCTGGCTCCCACTTAAAACTGTGCTAACTAATTAGCTGCACAGCCTACTGTATGGCAATATTTATGTTAATTAAGGTCTTTATTAATACTGTTGTTACTATCACCATACTATGTTCCACCTCAGTGCAGAGCTGAGGACGTAATGGCATTTTGTAAAAAACTAAATGAGCCTCATAGCACCCATTCAGAGAAGGACGTCGGGCTTATGCAATTTACAAACTAGGAGACTCTGAGAGCAAAAGACTCTGCAATTTACTTCTCTTCAATGAAATGGTAGTAAAGAGGCAAGAATAAGGGAAGAGAGTCCTGATTCTTACTGCTCATATTTAGCTGCTGGACTGCTATCTATGATGTTAAATTATTCATCAGTTCTCACCAGGAAGGCAGGCATGCACTCACAAGAAAAGCTGCGTGCAAGAAAAAGGGTTATCAAAGTATTCAAACACTCTTTCAAGAGAGTTAGCTAACTGACAAAAATATGCTGCTGTAACATATTTTTACGTGTAGGTAGCAATTCTTCTCTACATCCCCAGGCTGGAATCCTGTGTGGGGAAAACTGAGCTGCTCAGTATAATGTAAAAGACAGGCCTCATTAACTCTTGGACATCTTCTCATTTCTTGATCATAAATCCTATTACCTTGTATAACAAACTGCCATAAAACACACAGATAAAAGATAATTTATGCTCAGTGTACAGAAGCTAATGTTTCTGTACTCCTGAGAAGCACACAGCCAGAAAATGAGAATGTATGTATGTGAAACCTTAAGCCATTCGTGCTGAGCATGGCTGGCTTGATAAACACGACTCTAAGAGCCTAATGCTCTTCAGCCAGAGTAGATTCTAATGGTAACTGATATTGCCCAAATTTCAAGCATGAAATGTACAGACTGTTGCATAAAATACCCTGCTTATAAAGAGCGATCACTCCTTATTAGGAATTCAGGCTTTCCTCTCTCCCCCTACTACAATAAAAAATATGATGGCTCTTCAGATCAGAGACACTTTTTTTTCTTTCTTTAAATTCCAATCATCACATTAGAAAATGCTTCAGACCAAGGATCACCTCCTGGAATCCTGGAATTCTTGCACAGTTTCCCTGTTTCTGACTCCTATCCTAATCAGTGTTGCATGGCACACAAAAACTAACAACCCTTGGAGCTGGCAAAATCAAAGGCAGCTCAAACTCGTATTTGCTTTTTCTCTGAAGCAATTTAAAGTCTTCCGACTTTGCCACTGATTTTAACTGTGATGGTTAACTGCTCAAAGGAATATTTTGCTTTAGAGAAGACTGAAAAAAAGATGCATTCAATTTAGTTTGTTTGTCATTAGTTTTCCCTTCTCATTCAGACGAGAAAATCTTCCACTGTCAACTTAGAACTTCTGTAGTTACAAAACATGTACTCATTGCTTGGGCCCTTCCGTAGGTACACCTCATTCTTAGATACTTGTTTAGTAATTTGACCTATATTGGAATTAATTTATCTAAATATAGACACCTACAGTGTATCCCCAGACCTCAGCCCACCACCCAATTTCTCCATGGAGTCCATACAGACAGGTATTTATGGGTATGCTAGAGAACCAACAGTAGTCTCCTGCTATAGTGAACGGAGGGCTACTGCTATTTTGAAGCAAAAACACAGTTATATTTTGCTCATGTATTTTATCCAAAGAATCCAATAAAGATCAGATTCTTCTTTCCCAAGAGAGAAAGGTTTCAGATCTACATTTTATAGAAAAAGCAACTTGCTCTTAACTTTATCATTTGCATTAGCATTTGAATCTCAAAACCTTGCCTCATTTGTTGCACAGTTTCCAGACTTGCATTTCAAAAAGTCAGTAGGTCTCCCACTGTGTTCAACTCCCTCCTACCTTGATTTTAAATTACAAAGGGGAGAGGGGAAAAACAGAGAATGTCATGATTGTGGTTGTTTACCAAAGAAAAAAAAATCACGCTGACCTCCATACAAAAAAAAAAGAGAGTGTTTCCAAGCTTAGGATCTTAATTTCTTTCTGTGTATAAACTACTCACTTGATTTTTATCTAAACTATGCAGGATTAATGTTATTATCTGGAGGTACCATGACAGTTGACCGAAGATGCTGACAGTGACAAGTTTAAACTAACAATGAAAAGCAATTTTGTGTCAAAGTTAGCTTTAAGATTATGTAAATGGTCTGCCCCCTATATCTGCCCTTTATTTCTGAGTGCTAGAAACAGCCTGAAGTTACAAAAGTCAGTCAGTCAGTCACTGGCAATGTAGACTCACAGCCAGGAACAGCAGAAAAAAAATAATATCCCATGGAATTCTCCCCATCAACAAAAAAAGATTAAATGCTGCTTACATGGCATTATTGAAAACAGAACACAAATAAGTTTCCAGAATGCCCAAACAATTAGCAACCTCCCATTTCTATTCGAATGCACAGATTGTAATTTTTTTCAAGTTGAAAAGGGTTTAAATATTCATTGAAGACTCTTCTGAAAACAACCTTATGCATGGTATTTTAAAGCCACTTACGAAAAGATGAATGAAAAGAACTAAAAGTGTTCCCAGTCCAAGTGTTTCACAAGCTAAGCTGGGAATTCTCCCTCTTATTTCCGCTTCTCAATATGTTCTTAAAAATTTCCTAAAATTAATTTACAGTGGTCAGTGAAGTACTGCACCCACAGATCAGTCATAAGCGACTTACTCCTCACTTTCAGATTTTAACCACAGCTATCCTTTAGAATCACAGAATCATTAAGGTTGGAAAAGACCTCAACGATCATCAAGTCCAACCCAACACCACCTAACCCACTAACCCATGTCCCTAAGCACCACATCTACATGTTTCTTGACCCCCTCCAGGGATGGTGACTCCACCACTTCCCTGGGCAGCCTGTTCCAATGCCTCATCACTCTTGCAGTGAAGACATTTTTTCTAATATCCAGCCTAAACCTCCCCTGGCGCAACTTGAGGTCATTTCTTCTTGTCCCATCACTTGTTACTTTAGAGCAGAGCCCAGCACCCACCTCACTGCACCCTCCTTTCAGGCAGTTGTAGAGAGTGATGAGGTCTCCTCTCAGCCTCCTCTTCTCCAGACTGCACCCCCCCAGCTCCCTTAGCCGCTCTTCATCAGACCTGTGCTCCAGACTCTTCCCCAGTTTCGTTGTCCTTCTTTGGACCTGCTCCAGCCCCTCAATGTCCTTCTTGTGGTGAGGGGCCCAAAACTGACCCCAGGATTCAAGGTGCGGTCTCACCAGTGCTGAGTATAGGGGCACAATCCCTGCCCTAGTCCTGCTGGCCACACTATTGCTGATGCAGGCCAGGATGCCGTTGGCCTTCTTGGCCACCTGGGCACACTGCTGGCTCATGTTCAGCCGGCTGTCGCCCAGCACCCCCAGGTCCCTCTCTGCTGGGCAGCTTTCCAGCCACTCACCCCCAAGCCTGTAGCGTTGCAGGGGGTTGTTGTGACCAAAGTGCAGGACCCGGCTCTTGGCTTTGTTGAACCTCAGCCAGTTGGCCTCAGCCCACGGGTCTAGCCTGTCCAGATCCATCTGCAAAGCCTCCCTACCCTCAAGGAGGTCAACACTCCCGCTCAGTTTGGAGTCATCAGCAAACTTAGTGAGGGAGCACTCCATCCCCTCATCCAGGTCATTGATAAAGATGTTAAACAGGACAGGCCCCCAAACCCATCCCTGGGGAACACCACGGGTGACCAGTCGCCACCTGGACTTAACTCCATTCACCACGACTCTCTGGGTTTGGCCATCCAGCCAGTTTTTTATCCAGCAAAGGGTGTTCCTGTCTAAGCCATGAGCCACTAGCTTTTCTAGGAGAACGCTGTGGGACACGGTGTCGAAGGCCTTGCTAAAGTCCAAGTAGATGACATCCACAGCTTTTCCCTCATCCACTAGGTGGGTCACCTGGTCATAGAAGGAGATCAGGTTGGTCAAGCACGACCTTCCTTTCATGAATCCATGCTGGCTGGGCTTGATCGCTTGGTTGTCGTGCACATGCCATGTGAGCACGCTCAATTTGAACTGTTCCATAATCTTCCCCGGTACCGAGGTCAGGCTGACAGGCCTGTAGTTCCCCGGGTCCTCCTTACAGCCCTTCTTGTAGATGGGTGTCACACTGGCAAGTTTCCAGTCTTCTGGGACCTCCCCTGTTAGCCAGAACTGCTGATAAATGATGGAGAGTGGCTTGGCAAGCTCCCCTGCCATCTCCCTCAGTACTCTCAGGTGGATCCCATCTGGCCCCATAGACTTGTGTGTGTCCAGGGGGTGTAGCAGGTCATTAACTGCTTCCTCCTGGATTGTGGGAAGGTTTTTGTGCTCTTTGTCCCTGCCTGTCAGCTCAGGGAGTTGAATACCCTGAGGATAACTGGTCTGACTATTGAAGACTGAGGCACAGAAGCCTCTTTAGCCCTCCTTCCCCCTCACTCGGCTGCCTCTATCCATTTAGCTGTGCAACTAATGATGAGAATCATTCCTCGTCATACTGGAAAATGAGCTCCTGTGCCTACTATCTTTCCACAGACACAGTGCCTCAAAGTTGTTAATACAGCATCTGCCCCTGTGGATTTAAATCTATAATCTCTCTCATTAATGCTTTTCTCAAATTACAATGACACATGTGTGGTGCAGGGTTTTGTCAAATTTATCTGTGAATGTTATTTATTTTAATGAAATAAGGTTTCCAAGATAAAATGAGAAAGTTAGTTAAGCTTCTAGAAACCCTGACATGAGGAAAAGAAATTTCCAAACAACTAAATGAATTATTGTTAGAAAAGACTCTTTGATGCTGATTTGCTTTTAATTTAAATCTTGGAAGCAGAAGCCCAGCAAGATCTTTTGTGTGTGTTGTTTTATGAATCAATAAATGGAATAACAGACCTAAAAAACCCACAAAAATAACACAACTTAAATAAATTCCCTTGTTGATGCTAGCTGGATTCCCATCATAATGAACTCCACCACTCAGACCACATAAAGGCTCTGCCTGACATGTTTGTCAGGAACTCCTTCATATCTTCCTCGCACATTTTTCTTTTGTTTCTCTTACTGCAGACATCCTTATTGCTACTCAACATGCACAAGGGCTGTGTGCTAAATTTCAACTTACTGGAATGTAATTTAAAAGTTTTAATTTTTTTTCATTCATAGTCAAAATCCTGTATTTACCCAAATTCAGTTTTCATACCTTCTGGACTTCTATGTTCCTCCCCTTTTAAACAAATCTATCCAGAACAAATTAAATACAAACTTTTCCAAGGCAGGAATGCAGAGCCCATCATTGGCTGTCCACTTCCCTGCAGTATATTTTATATTTATGCTCTGACTCTATAGAATACACTTAAGAAAATGAGCATTTAATGGTGCAAGACCTACAGGGTCAGGGTGGGTGGAAGGTCAGTTCTGTCATGAAGCAACTTTTCACAACACTTACAGGTTGAAGCAGGTAAATCAACGAGCAGTCCTGGATAACTATCACTGGAAAAGGAGTGATATTTGTTGCATAAAACAGTGTTTCCACTGATGCCATTGTTTGGTCAAAGCGTCCTCCGAGTCCGCCCAAAGTCACAATCATATCAATCTAAAAGATAAAACAAAAACAGTTACCAGGAAATCTTTCAGGCATGATCTCTAGACCCTGAAAATCAACAACAACAAAAAAACACTTTGAGGAAAAAAAAAGAAAGAAAAAATAATTCCTGACTATACAATAGTATCTAAGCCCCTCAGCTAAGTGTGATATATCTGAGCCTGAGTATCCCCAGATCTTAACATCATTTCAGTATTACCCTCACAGTTTACAGTGAGAATAAAGGAAATTTCAGGTTAGAGCCATTATATGTCATTCTTGTTAGTGCCACACAGCATTTTAATAAACAAGCAATCCCACCCCCAAGCTGGCTCTGTTCAAGATTAAAAGTACTATCAAAGCAGGAAGTTCCACCCCAAGTGACGGGGACATCATCTCCCAGCTGTCAGGGACAGAAACAGAAGTGCTCTCCAGTCCCAGTCCCAGACAAGCAGAAAGCACCACGTGGCTGCTTCAATGGGCCATGCAGTCAGACTGCTGTTGTTCAATTCCCTCACCCTCCACCAAGACTCTGAACACTTTATTTCCTATAAGCATAAAGAGAATATTTAAGAGCCTTGGTAAAGAGTTTTTGGGTCCGCAGATAAAAGGTCACTGAGTGCAAAGGTCACTGAGTTATGATCAGTAACAGTATTTTTAAAAGCTACCACTGAACAAGTTACATCTAGAGCCCCTAACACATTGCAGCTCTAAAGTCTTTAGAAGCTGCCTTGACAATGGCCATCTGTTGAAGTTTCCAACTTTAGAGGGCTTAAGTCTATGGCTACTGTGATTACATGAAGTTTTACTCAACCCAGGAGCCACATAATGGTACCCTTTGTATCTGGAATGATGTATTAATAGCATCAGCTTCTGTTTTTATTACCAGGGCTAGGGCTTTACGATTCTGTTGAATATTGGTATGCATGAAAATTAAGCTCTTTTACCTTTTGGTGAAGAATTATACTATCTTTTTCATCACCACCAGGAAAATACTTGAGAAGCCAGAATGGATCAATATAACATTTTATATTACCAGTAAACACTGAAACAAAAAAACTGTTCTCATACTGCAGACATAATGTATTTTCTGTGCAGATTACAGATCACACAGACTTAACAGAATATTAAGAACCAATAGAATAGGAATGGTAGGAAAACCTATCCTTAAACAGGAGACAAAACATCAAAAGTTAAAAAGCGTATGTTCCCAGTTAAGCCACTGTATACCTTCCCCTTTATTGATTCCAGTGTAGAAGCAAACTGCTTTTGTTTGACTGGTGATGACTGTGATTTAAAAAGGTGGATCAATTCTCTGAAAATAATACTACTAAAATTGCCCACCAACACCAGATAACTAGCAGTGAAAATGCACTCCACCCCAATAGAGACCATGGAGAAAATCTTCTCCATTAACCTGGAACCACAGTGAAGTTAAGGTGGCTTTGCAAAGCATCAGGATTCACATATATGTTGGTTTTTCTCATGAGCAATGAGGCTGAAGCTTAAATGCTAGCCTCATTGCCTAGTCTTCGAAAAGCTGAGAAACTACTGTATAGTTTCTTGGTGTATATGTCTCACCATACATGAACTTGTTTGTTTTGGCTTTGATGTTTTCTAGAGTTTAAAAGGTAAGAATGAAGGAAACACAGAGTTCCCTCTGACTTGTAATTAAAATGATGCAATAACATTCTGAATGTGTCTTCTTTCCCTTGTAAAACTGTCTACATGTCAGACAAATCCTGCTCTGTTATTCGCACGCATGTACTTACTGCGAAGTACAGGACCTATCTGAAAAAATGAAGTGCTCACTGACTGCAGCTCTTTCTGATAGGGTTTTCTAGAATACTGCAAGTTGAAGAAAAAAAATCACAAAAAAATGCTTCTGTATTATAAAGCATAACACAAGTGATCCGGAAATCCTACTCCTTATTCAGTAGCAACAGTGCAGTGATCTTGTGGATTGATGCCCAAAAACTAAGAAAATAAAACCAATCTAGCATGGAACAGATCTGCTGAAAAGGCATTCATAAACCAGAGGCTTATATTTGTGGTGTGTTGGGAGAAAGCTAATCCAGATACCTGAAAAGGGAACGTAGCTATTATTTAGGGTTTGCATGGATTGTGAAAATTGAACATATGACATGTGACAGGTACCCAAACAAAACCAGGGGGAGTATGAGAGGAGCAGGCAGAGAGAAAAGCTAAAATTCTGCATTTCTGTGATGGCTGATGGTCCTGCCTTTCAGTGGACAGTCTTGGCAGCAGTGACAGGCATCCAGACACTTTTAAAGTCGGACTTTTAAAGCCTCTATTTGAAGGTCTAGGTATACACACTTTGTTTATTTAACAAAAACACAGAGAGGCTAAGTCCAACAAAACCCTCAAGAGCCTTTTTATCTTAAAACTATCACCTCTGTTAAAAAAAAACCCCACAACACAAAAATCAGGAACGAACAGAACAATCAGTCCCTTTACTGCAATCTGGCTCTACCAAGCACTTAAGAAAATGGATGTGTCCTGAAAGCACGTACATGACTCTCGGTCATTCCAGAACCTAAGACAAAGCTAATACCAAAGCACAGGACATTTATATATCCGCACACTTCAGACAGGAAAAGCCATTCATTTTTCTACTATGATTTCCTGTATATCACGGGCTACAGAATTATACTGTTATTGCTAATCAGCCCAGCGGGTAGCATTTGACTAACACACTGTACTTCCACTGGAATGTCCATGCGTCACTTAAATGTCCTGTCACCGGGCCCCTTACAAGATTTGTTTTCATACAGCATCATTAATTTCCTGAAAAAAAGGTTATAAAATCCTAAATAACTACAAAGAAAACCTTAGATCATTGCAGGCACAGTGTAGAGGGCACTGTATTCTCTTAGACTATAACCTGGCTTAAACATACTGCACAGCATCTTTAAAGGCAATCGAGCTTTCATTTAAAAAGAGTTGAAGATCTAAGGGTAGGATTCGGTCATCTTTAAATGATACACTTATTACATTAGTCTCTCTTGAAAGAGTTTTAGGAGTTGCTACCAAACAGTACAACTGTTAAAAGGAGAAGGGAAGAATACAGAAAGACTTTGTACTCGCAATTAAGGGATGGATTTCTTCTTGCTCCCCTGAGCTGTAATTCGGGGCATGCTGTAACCAAGGGGGGCCAAGGCTGCCACCATGTCAGAAGGAAGTTGTTCAGGTTCCTGCTTCCACTCTCAAGAGAGATTACTGAAATAGACAACTTGCTGTAAATGGTTTCCAGGAATACTAAACACTATCTTTCTGTGGAAACTGGTCCAGCTGACGTTCCTCTTTCATGGGTGAAATACAAAGAAGATTTTTGCTATACCATCGAGGAATATATATTTAAAGGGAATGGTAAAAGGGCTTGGGAAGCTGGAAACTGCCTGGGGTGGGTAAAAAGAGTGCAATGTTTGGCTTTGTAGTGTCAGCATCATCACATCTAAACATGCCAAATCTCCAAGAACTGGGTAGATGAAAGGAAACACATCTACTAACAACTACTGGTAGCACTGGAATGAACCTTCAAAAAGATCTCCCCTAAATGAAAAAGGGAAGGCAACCGTAATCAAGATGTCATAAATCTCTGGAGCCATGAATAATCCTCCCTCCCTTTGAGATTATGGAGACCATCCATTGCCATCACCCGTTATTTCAATGCCAGTTATAGGCCGGTATTGTACTGGATTTGAACATAGCTTCCTTTTATCACCTTCTCACTTCACTGATACCTTTTCATCTTTCACAACATTTCTTCATTTCCTAACATTCATAAGCCTATTGCTTTAATTTAAGAATTTGGAGGAAGATGATGCAGAGAAAAAAACTATTATAGCAACATGCATAGAGTGTACTTTGAGGTATACTGTATGCTGGAAAACAAACAATTAAGCAGTAGCATGAATGCTACATTTCTTACTGCTTTATCAATTTGATGCTTTATCAATTTTGACCAGTTTACAAGAAAAACATTTTTTTCTTCATAAGGTAATTTTGTCAACTCAGGATATGGTTTGAAAATCCAGATATATCCTTTCTGGTCTCTGCATCAGCTTCAGTATCGAAGACTTTAAAACAGAGCAAACACTTTCCTTGATAACAAATGAGCCAGAGTAGATTTCAGCTCATTCTCCCATAGCTGTATTAGAGCTCTTGTGCTGGCCAGATCACAGTCATTTTTTTTTATATTATCCACAAAAACACAATGTAAATTTAAGGAACTATTAAAATCCCACAACCCAATGCTGAATATATAGCAAGATATTGCCATTTTAGTTGATTATACTGGCTCTCTAGCTCAGTGTTTTACTTAAAAGGTATGGCATTCATTTCCTACAGGAAGGATATGCCCAGTCACACAGCAGCACCTGAACTTTACTCAGGTAGAATCCTCTTTACTCAAGCCAGAATTTGCTCACTGCTTCAGCATCCAACTTGTCATGGGAACAAGAGCTCTCAGACGAAGGCTGCCATCCTATCTGTGTACCTGAGATGATAACCTTCAATCAGCTTCATCATCACTTCACTGATCCACTAATATTTATATTATATTGTTCACAATATATTATATTGTTTTGTCCTTCACAAAGCGTTTCTTGCGTCTTATGTTCATTTTCTTATGCTTTTACCCAAGTGCTTTCTCTATTTGCAACCCTTTTCATTTGAAATGAGAGCTTAACTCTTTCTGCTAATGACAATAAATATGCAAATAGATCACATTTGTCCGCTTAAAACAAGCAGCACATATGATAGGAAGATGGAAATGGGAAAGGAATGAAAAATGATGTATATAAATAATTCTATGATTCTATGATGAAGCAGCACATATGATATGAAGATGGAAAAAGGAAAGGTAATCTTAAAATCCAGTCACAGATTTGAGTAGCTGGAAACACTTTAATCTTGGTTCTGCGATTGACTTGTGTTTACAGCTCTAGTTGAATGACTTGATTTCATTTCGGTGCTTTGGCTTTGCTCTTTCTGCTGGTAAATGAAACATTTGAGGGTGTATATAATATCATCTGGCAAAAAAATTGCAGAACATAAATTTCATAACCATTGACTTCATTCTTTTTTACTTATAGAAACCTAATCTATAAAATCCATGTGAACTGCAGGACCTCCAGCTATCTGAATTTGACTGCTTGCTCTTGTGCTGAATATTCCTGTATGATCTTGATCAAACAGTACTCCCCGTGCCTCAGGTAGAGTAGGGACAGCAATAACTCCTGCTCTACTACTGCCAGTCAGGTGGAGCACACAGCTCTATAATTCCTGCTGTGTATGAGCTCAGGGGCATTGGAATTCCTTATTGCCTCAAATTTTCTGGGTGAAGGGCTTGCCCCTACTTCAGACCATTACCATGCTGCTGTGAGTAGGCAAAAGTGCACTAAAACTCTTAGAGAAATCTCTTCACCGAGGCTTTAGAGGAAAATGTGTGCTGGTTTTGTTCCTGATGCATTTATTCTGTGCATGATCAAGGATTCTAAGACTATCAATCATGTGTCTTCTCAAAAATAATCTAATCTTCTCTTCTTTTTTAAAAGAGTATGAAAAGGCATTCACACGTATCAAGCTAACCTTTCTGCTCCCAAAGCTGAACCACTTGAATCCACACTGTACACTGTGGAATCACCCCCATAGAAATGTAAAACCAATCACTGTAAACTATCATATCCCTAAGAACGTAAGCCCTGGAATTGTATTAGCAGCAATGCAAGAGGCCCTCAAAAGATCAGAAAATCTCTTTAATGATCTCACATCCACTCGCATCTAGCGCCAAAAGCTGTGTTTGGCACATGCTGTGTTTTTAATCTCTTTGTATACTGCCTCCAGGAGTAAAAAACGGAAAACTGAACTAACTAAAAACCGCCATCAACGAACAACTCAAGGGAGAAAAAAAAAAAAAAAGTGATCCTATCTTCAAGAGAATCTGCTCTTTATGAGCTTTGTATTTCACATTTCACTTTGGCTGTCAATCTTTACTTAGAAGAAATTCAGAGTGTAAACCAAATGTAGCTTTTACAAGTCTTCAGATTAGTATGTATAAAGTCAAAAGCATATATTTTTTAATATTGTTGTCTATTTTCTGTCAGATTACTATCCAAAAGATTGCTACACCTGAGTGCACTTGAATTCTATTGAAAATTACAGCCAACCAGCAGCTACAAAGTGAAGATGTGCCAAAATAACCTTCCTTCCCATCCCTCCAACACGTTTCCATGTTGTCAGAAGATAAGCAGGACAATACAACCACAACCCACCATTTCCCTACCAGTAGGTCCACTACACTGCCGTGCTGACGCCTGTGGTCCCGCACTCCTCAACCAGAGCCAGCCGTCAGCCTGTGCCTTTGCATCTCCATGAGCCCTAACAACTTCTCTTTGATTTCCTTTACAGTCCTGTGCTGGGTTAACCTTGGATGGCTGCCAGGCACCCACCCCAGCTGCTCTCTCACTCCCTCTCCTCAACAGGACAGGGGAGAAAATAAGATTAAAAAGCTCATGGGTCAAGACAAGGACAGGAAGATCATTAACTACCGATCAACATCACGGGCAAACCAGACTTGGCTTGGGGAAAATTAATTTAATTTATTGCCAATTAAAAATCAAGTTAGAAAAAAAAAAGACAAAACTAAAACCACCTTTCCACCACCCCTCTTTCTCCCAGGCCCAACTTCACTCCTTCATTCCCGACTCCTCTATCTCCTTCCCTCTCATGCTGTTTCCCCTGCTATGGCGTGGGGTCCTCTCCATGGGGTACAGTCCTTCAGCGTGGGTCCCCCACAGGCTGTAGCTCCTGCCAGGAGCCTGCTTGCGTGTGGGCTCCTCTCCATGGGTCGCATCTTCCTTCAGGGCACATTGGCATAGGGCTCTCCATGGGCTGCAGGGTGAACAGCTGCTCCAGCGTGGGTTCTGCACAGGCCGCAGCTCCCTCAGGAGGTTCCACCTGCTCCCTGGGGGCTCTCCAGGGGAATCTCTGCTGGGGGGTGGCTGGAGCCCCTCATCTCACTCTCCCCTCGGGGCTGCCAGGGCTGTTTCTCACACGTTTTCCCTCACCCCTCACCGCCGGGCAGCGGTTTGCCCTTTCTCAGCAGCGCTTTCCCCCAGGCACCCATCCGTGGGCCGGCTGTGTCCGGCACAGGGCAGATCCGGTGCCTCCCCACAGAGACCCCCGCAGCCCGCTGACAGCGCCTGGGCACATAAACATGAAACAAGTCCCTATTTCAGCCTAATTATTAACCCTCATTGCTTAACTCATTATTTCTGCTTCTCTAGAAGGCTGAGACCAACATGAGACATGTCTGCCACAGCTACTACTTCTCTTTGCACCACGAAGTTCCCTTTCCTTTCCCACCCCGCCATCATGTCCCACCACCCAGACGCCGGTCCAGGACCCTTGGAAAGCCTACAAAATAGGCTAAACAAACCTGTGGTATTTTGAGGCAAGGGGACAGATTTTCCTTAGAAAAGGCTTGTTAGGTGAAGCGCTCTGCCAGCAGCCCACAGGTGCTCATACCCGGATGAACACAGGAAGCCAACTTCAGCACTCCGAGAGCTGAGATCTTTTCCTGCAGCTTCTTAAACCAGATGCGTCTTTAAAACTAATTTTCTGTCTACTTTTATTTCCATTCTGTCACATTATATTTAGGTATCAAATTTTAATGAAAGAATTACACAGATTTTTAAGGGAAAACATTCCATACAAAATAAAGAAAAGGGAATTTAAAAAAAATCTCCATTTATATTAAAGGGTGATTTTTTATTTTTTTTTTACTCCATCTGAGTAAGAGTTAATGGCTCCAGCACTTTCCCTGCATATCTTAACATTTAGCAATGAAGTCTGTATAAAAGACGCCACAAATAATGCAGAGCTGTAGGGCATCCTCCCTCTCACAGCAGCATCGCAGAGGAGATAATGGCAAAAGAGGCATTTGTGCCTAACTAGGACGAGACGTTAGCTCTGCTATTTAAAAAGTTTAGACTTGGGTTCACACCAGTCTGAAGATCTCCCAATAGGTCCCAATAGAACAGTAATATTTTCAGCTGGTCTGAACATTAATCTTCATGATGAACAAGGGGATAATAGCCTGTCCTATTATACTTAAGGGACAGATATAAGACCTGAAACTAAAGACGGAAAATTTTCCCCATGTCTCTCAGGCCCTATTCTGCGAATGGTTTCTCTTTTGAGTGATTTCATTGAATACTTGGGCAGTACAGAATTACTATTTTTCTTTCCATGAGAGTGCAGATTTGCAGAAAGATGTCCTAAATTTATACATTTGTTTCAAAGACGCTGGAGATGTTCTTATACTGAAGGAAGTAGGTTAGGATCTTGGATGTCAGTTTTCCTTTTCAGAGTAGGTTCAGTATTTATAGTAGGCAAGCTAAATATAATAGCCTGAATAATACCAGCTTACACCCCTCACAGAATCTATTTTATTTTTCTGCACTGTTCTCTACACTGTATAAATTTAGCCACGCACTTAGAAAGAAATGAAGTGTGATTTCTTAAACTGGAGGTGCTTGTGAAGCTGTAAACATTTTATGCTCGCATTTAATTTGCAGAAAATATTAAGCTTTAATTGTTCAGTATTTAGTTGTTCAGTTGTTTAAAAGTAAAGCTTGATGGGTTCCTTAGGCAAGTTGAAGAGACCCCCAAATCTCCTCCTTGATGGCGACAATGTAAAATTAAAAGATAGCTGATTAAAAAAAAAGAACAGTGTGAACATCGGAACTAGCAAAGCCTGGTTGCCAGTGCAGCTCTGCTAGGAAGACCCTTCAATCCCTACCTTTGTTGAGCTTCTGGCACTGACTTTTTTACAGTACGAAAACTGTAGAGGCCTTTCAAGTATTACCTGACTGCCTAATTTTCACAATATTTGTGAAGAGTTGAATTACTGTAAGCCTCTCCACCCTTTCTTGAACATTGCCCTACAAGACTTAACCACAGCTTCAAAGGATTTGACAAACATTACAACTTCATTGTTTCTCTTGACTGTTCAAAGGCCATACCATGTTACAAAAAGGGGGGAAATGTCCTGGGAAGAAAACAAATCCAAAACCGGTAAGGAAGCATTCTTACATGCACTGCTTAGGTTAAATAAGTTTCCTTGAAATGGGTGAAAAAGGAAGACATAGAAAAAGGTTAATTTGTTGATTCACCTACTGCTTGAAGGATCAGATCACTGCAGTTCATGGAATTATGAAACTGATCTCTCTAATGCCAGCATTTCTACACTCTTGGATGTAGAAAACTAATAAATGTTTTTATGAAACTATCTCACCAATAGCAAAAAACCTGTAATTTATTCCTGACAAGCATCTCAATTGAGTAGGAAGAAAGAATATTTGAGACATAAAAAATGACCTGTTATAATCTGCAGTTAAAATTTGCTGTACCAGCATCATTTTCTTAATATGCTTAATTATAAACTTACATCCCATTAACTAAATAGAATTTAGCTACTATCAGGGAAGCTGCATAAGCTGTACTCTGGTAAAGCAGAAGAAGTTGGATTGATTCAAAAACT